>PVJH01032660.1:0-22401 GCA_004026705.1 Nesogale talazaci | reverse complement strand
CGGGGTGGGAACGGGGTGTAAAAAGGCATCAGCTCAAGTTCCAACTCCTCTGGTGCCCCAGTAGTTCCTTCAGAGAAGCTTTTGGGGGCCTCAGCTTCCCCTCCTGAAAAATGGGTCCACTCATCAGTGCCCTTGCAGCTGCTGTGATGACCACAGAATCCGGGAGCTTGAAGGCAGCGGGGGGGATTGCCCAAGCCACCCTCCATGGCGGGAAGGCCCGAGGGACTGAATTCTTGGAAGGCCTAGTCAACAGAAAGCGTTGACGACATTTCCTGTTGAGTCAGGCCCCGGCAGACTGGAAGCGGAGTCCCTGTACCAGCCACAGGCTTGGTCATGGCGAGGGCAGCTGGGGCCATGCTCCAGGAAGACTGTGCCTGCACCCTCAGCACTTCCCGCTCCTTCCCCAATGCCCTTTGACCCCCCCACCCCCGAGTGCCCCACAGACTGACTTCTCAGAGGGAGGGTGCTGCCAGCCCCCTCTTTATCCGTGCCAACCTGCGTCACGGGAAGGCTAAGGGAGGTCCCGAAGACAGGCCCCCTCTGTCCTTGTTAAGAGGCCCAGGGACTGGGCAGCAGCCAGGGTGTCAGACCCTGCATTGGCCTGCCCTCTGGGTGTGGAAGCTCCCCCCTTCCCCCACCACACACACACTGATGGTGGGGTCATGCCCCTTGTATAATAAGAATAAAGAATGCCAGGAGGCGGGTCCTTGTCCACCGGAAATCAGGCCCCACCCCTAGTCTTGACTACAAAGCTGCAGGCTTCTTTCCAGCAGGCCTGCTCCCCCACCCCCACCTCTGAAGACAAAGGCCAAACCCATTGCTTGGAGTTCCTTCCAACTCTTTGAAAACCCGTGAGACAGAGTGGACGTGCCACCAGGGTGTCTGAGGCTGTGAGTCCTGACCGAGAAAGGTCATCCATCTCTCTCCCAAAGAGCAGCCCAGAGGCTCTAACCACCAACCTCTCAGTCAGCCGCCAGGGCTTAACCACCATGGTGTGCCTGCTCTCCCCACCCCCACCCCTTGGGCCACCCCAGGAGCTGGGGCCCCGTGGTCAGGGTGACCTTTCCCCTGCAGAGTCCGTCCCTGAACCCCTGAGAGCCCACTGGACTTCCTAGAGTGCCCTCCTCACTGGTCAGGGGCCTACCCGCCAGTCTCCCTGAGGGCCTGTGCCTCAGCCATAGCCTCACTTGTTATCCTGGCATCGTGGCCGACACATCCCACTGCACACCCTCAGGATGCTGGCTGGATCTGATTAGGAACATCTCTCCCCTGTTAAACACACACACACACACACACACTCACACACTCACACTCTACCCTCTCCCGTGTCTCCTGTCCAAAAAGCAAAACACAGGGAGTCAAATTGAACAGTGCCCTGTCCTGGGCGCACATGAGAGATCCTCTCCATTCCTGAGGACAAGGAGGGGGCCCAGAAATGGCACTCTCTGTCAGAGGGGGCATGCACCAAGTGAAGGCCCTTCAGAGGGCCACCAGCCAGGTGATCAGGACAGCGTCCTGGCATGCGGGCCATTTGGACTCAGTGTCATGGGGGCGGGGTGGGGGGCCCCTATGGATCTGAGAGAGGGGAGGGAGCAGCCAGAGCCTGACAAGTGGGAAGGACTGAGGGAGGGAGACAGGGCCGTGGCCGAGCTCCTGGGGGCCAGACCTTAGCCATCACCCTCCCACCTGCACAGCCTTCTGAGGACCCGAACCCTGTCCCCAGGGAGGCATCCCTGGGTTCGTCATCCTCTAGCCCTCACCATTTCCCCCCTCTTCCCCCCCTCCCACCCCCACAGTGCCAGCCGCCCTGACCCTGGACCCGGGCACCGCCCACCAGCGCCTGATCCTGTCCGATGACTGCACCATCGTGGCCTACGGCAACCTGCACCCCCAGCCGCTGCAGGACTCGCCGAAGCGCTTCGACGTGGAGGTGTCGGTGCTGGGCTCCGAGGCCTTCAGCGGCGGGGTGCACTACTGGGAGGTGGTGGTGGCCGAGAAGACTCAGTGGGTGATCGGGCTGGCCCACGAGGCCGCCAGCCGCAAGGGCAGCATCCAGATCCAGCCCAGCCGCGGCTTCTACTGCATCGTCATGCACGACGGCAACCAGTACAGCGCTTGCACGGAGCCGTGGACCCGGCTCAACGTCCGCGACAAGCTTGACAAGGTGGGGGTCTTCCTGGACTACGACCAGGGCCTGCTCACCTTCTACAACGCCGACGACATGTCCTGGCTCTACACCTTCCGCGAGAAGTTCCCCGGCAAGCTCTGCTCCTACTTCAGCCCCGGCCAGAGTCACGCCAACGGCAAGAACGTGCAGCCACTGCGGATCAACACCATCCGCATCTAGGGTGGCACAAGCACTGCCCACCTGGGGCTACGGCCACCCACCCGCCCGCAAGAGCCCGACCCGGGACACGGGAGGCCTGGGGTCTCTCCCGGCTTGGCCTCCCAGACACACAAGCCCGTGTACCCATCAGCCTCCGTTCCCCTATCTGTAAAGTGGAGCGTGCACTCCACCGTCCCTACCTAAGCTCGTTTCCAGCACTGATGCTCCCTCTGTCCCTGGCCTTGATGGGGACCCAGTCTCGGGCCCCAGGCTGTGAATTGTCAACACCTGCCTGACCTTCATCCCCTTCCTTTCGGGCTGGGGACCTACCTCCGTTTCCCTCCACCCCAGGTGCCATGGACTCAGGATATGCCAAGGTATTGCCAGCAGGTGGCAGCCCTACAGAGACACGCAACTTGCCTCTGTTCCTCCCTGCCCTATGACTTGCCCCTGGCCAGACGGATGGTGGGCTGTTTGACCTTTGGCCTCCCGCCGAGGGTCGCTGGGTTCTAGGACTTCCTGAGAATCACCCTCCTGACATCCCTCGGCACAAGCGTCATATGGTTCCTGCTTTTTCCACTGATCTGCAGATGCCGCCGTGAGGCGGTGCGGACCTGCAGAAGGCACCTGGTAGTTGGGCACCCATGTAGCAGTCACCGTGCCACCTTCCTGCCTGCAGACCTAAAGACGGGCAAGGGCACCCCCGCCCCCCCCCCCCCACCAGGCTGACAGCCCATTTGCCTAAGGACACCTGCAGGATGACTATCACTGGGTGACCGGTGTCCCGGGAACCTGGAAAAAGGGTCCAGCCAGCCCTCAGCCTCGGGGCCTCTGTGCCCAGACCAGCATGCAGGGAGGCTGCCAGGAGCAGTCGTTTCAGTGAGGCCTGGGCCCTCTTCAGACAGTCAGCCTCTGTTGCAGACAACAGGAGTCCCTTCAACTCGTCCGAACAAAGGATTTCTTTTCAGGTCTCCGGAGACCGAGCAAGTGATTAGAAGGGCGGGGGAGTCTCCCAGCCCTCCTGCTCCCACCTGCAGGAAGACACTGCCTCTGGAAGTCTCTGGCCGCAGACTCGCTGCCCTGCTGCCGCCACTGTGCCATGCCAGCAAACAGACATCCCCAGACCGGCCTCTCCCTCCACTGACCTCTGTTCGCAGGGATTCAGTGTGGGGACACCTCATTCAGATCCCGAACCTTCTCTACAAGGAGTTCTGGGGAATGTAGTTTCTCCCTTGCCAGGCCCCCCAGCACAGAAGACAAGCTAAAGGGAGCTGGAAGGGGGGGCAGCAAGCGCATCCTTGCTGTCTGCAGCATCCAACCATACAGCGTCCACCTCGAGGCTTGGACCTTGGGGTGTCCTGCCCTTTCAGGACCAAGCCAAAATGCCTCCTCTGCCATGGCCTTTCTCTCTGGTTGTGGGGCCTAGATTCTGCACTTATAAAGTCTCTGACCACGTCAACTCCGAGGGGGTAGCTGGCCCACCTCATCCCTGCTGCCCCCTGCTGGGGCCTTGCCTTCCCTGGACTAGTGGAGTCCTCACCCCACCCCTTTAAGCTCTGGACCACTCCCACCTTGTTTTTTTTTTTTTTTTTTTAATTTAAAATGCCACCCATTTTTGTGAATTAATAATGAATTTGTATTAAATTAAACTTCCAGGATGTCCTGGTCAGCCTGTTCATTCTGACATACACACAGGCCCCCGGGAGTGCACACACATGAGCATGGCTTATGCTCAAAGGACCCCTGCCTGGTGATGGATGGCTACTGCGCCCAGCCTCTGGAGAAAGAGAAATGAGGTTCCCAGAAGGGGGCTTGTTAGGAGTTGCGCTCTCACCGTGGCGAGAGATGGGGCTTACGAAACCCCTAGGAAAGGGTCATAGGTCCCCAAAGTTGAGAAGCGCTGCACTAGAAGGGACTTAGAGTGAATGTTGCTTAAGCTCAGGAGGCCCCGTCATCTTGCCCTGGGGGTGAACCCCCAGTCCTCCCTGCCCTTTCTCCCTCCACTTCTTTGCCAGGTCCAAGAAGAACTGATGGCTGACAGCCCATGAGGGGCATCGCTTGTGTGTCCTGCTGGGGCCTTGGATCGTTCCGGATGCCTCCAGGAGGTGGTGTCCAGAGGATTCCTGGGAATGCAGGCACCTGGGGTTGACAGAGGCCCGGAGGCCCCCATTTAATGTATCCCAGGAGAGACGGAGGAGGCCCAGCCTCAGAGAACAGACCGGGGTCTGACAGTTAAGAAGACGGGTGCCTCCTGCTGGATCCCTGTGTCTGGTCCCCGAGTGCCAGCTCTTCCCAGGCCTTATCTAACCCCCGAGACAGCCCTCGAGGCTGCTCTCATTATCTCCGTGTCTGCGTGGGGAAAACACAGCTCCCCAGAGGACCCACAGCCAGGCCTCTGCAGGGACGGGGACCCAGCCTTCTCAGCACCTAACAAGGCCTTAGCTCCCGCCCTTCCCTCCGGGGTGGTGGCAGAGACAAAAACAAAGAGGAGAAGGGGTCCTGGCAGCGCAGAGTCCGACTCGGGCTCAGGGACAGGTCTCTTTCCCTGCTGAAGAGGCCACCCCGGGGGACCGACTGCTCACACCTGGGCAGCATCCCAGGACCTGCCTGGAGACGATGGAGGTGCGGTAGCTTGGTTCCTAAGACCGTCAGAAATAAGGTCTCGTGCAACCCCACCTGCCCCTCCCCTTCACCTCCCACCCCCACCCCCCACTACCACTGCCGCTGAGTCACCAAGAGAAGTCAGGTGCAAAGGCCCAGTTCAGGAGGGGCTTTAGGCTCTAGGACCCGGAAGAGTCTACCCAGCGCCGCCCCCCTCCACGTCAGGAGGTGGGGTTGCCTGAAGGTCGGACAGAACCAGGCTGAGAAACGGGTATCCACAGAGCCTGGCAGGCGGCAGCAGCCTTAAGAAGCAGCAGGGTAGACTCACTTGTTCTTGTCTAGCCTCAGAGTCATTGGGTGGGTTGGTCAGTTTTCAAGCTGAGATCATGACCAGATCAAACAGTCCTTTCGCCGCTTTCAAGAATCCGACAGTTCAACTCTGCCCCTCAACCTTATGAAACGCACCCCCCCACTCCCCTACCCCTACATGCACGCACACATATGCGCGCACACATACGTACATATATGTACACATGTGCACGAGGCATGCGTGCTCTTGGCCTCGAGGATTTAATACCATGAGGGAGAGTCCACACTTTGGACCACCCTGATGTCATGAGGGGTGTGGTTGAGAGCTGCTCAGGGCGCTGGAGGCAGCACAAAGGCCCCGATCCCAGTGAGCATCCCAGAGCTGTGAGCCTCGAGGTGCCCCGTCGAAGGGGGCTTTGCAGTGCGCACCTCAAGCGCAGGAAGGGTGAGATTCCAGCTCAAGATCATGCAGCGTGTGATTGAGCTGTGACCCCAGCCCAGTGTCCTAGGTCCCGGGCAGCAAGCAGGGGCCACACAATGACCAGCCCCAGGGCAGGGGCTCAGCTGGGCAAGTCTAAGGGCAGGGGCAGGAGGGCTGAGGAGAGGAGGGCTCTGAGGAGAAGGACCCTGAGTCTAAGAAGGGCAGGGGTGGGGGCTGGGCGCTATTGGAGTCAGGACCTCAGCCCCTCAGAGTGGGGAGGGAGGCGGGATAAAGAACTCTCTCCCAGAAAGGAACCTCAGCCCAGTTGGGACAGTCGGTCAAGCGCACAAACCACTGTCTCCACCTGTCCCTTTGCACACGAGAAAAGTAACTGGCCCGTGAGAAGCTACTGTCCCTGGGTCACCAACCAGATAGCTCAAAGCCAGACCCAGACCCAGTGCTCTGACGCACAGCCTCTGTCTCTGTTCATGCCACCTCCAGCTTCCCCTGTGGGTTCTGGTGTCTCCTCCCATCATCCCCTGGGAGCCTGGGGCCTGAGCAAGAAAAGAAGGGGAGTGTTGGGGCCCCCACAGTCCAGACACTGAGAACTAGGTGTTTTCTGCATCTTTCTCCCCAGCAAAAGAGGAGAATCGGGCGGGGCCTCTCCTCTGAAGATAGCAGGTAGGGGTCTCCCCAGGCCAGTACCTCCTGCTGATGACAGGGCCCAGAGCCAGCATCGCTGTAGCAGGAGACACGGCAGGGCACTGACGATGACGCAGCCTGGCAATGACTGGAGCCACAGCGAGTCCAGGTGAGTGAGGGTGTCAGGAACCAGGGCATGGGTTAGCTTGAAGCCTCCATGGTGGGGGGCCCTGAAGTCTTGATTCCCAGAAAAGGGGCCTCCGCCTCCTTGGTGCTGGAGGTTGATTCCCTGGGTCTGCTCCCCCAGGCCCCAGGCTGAAGCCTTTCCCTCAGTAAGTGGCCAGCCCTCCCATCAGGATCAAGGTCCTCAAACCCCAAAACCTAGTCCTGTGAAGAGGGCGAAGCCACCGGGGAGAGGCCCGGACTGGTCCCAGAAATGGCAGGATGCTTGTGTCTCTCACAGGCCCGGGGCTGTGGGACAAGACCTGGGCAGACCTTGCAGAGCCCGGAGTGGGCCCTGGCTCCCACCCCAGCTCATGCAGGACCCTGGGCAGCTCCAGCCCCCTTCAGATTCAGCACCAGGGACAGGTGGTTCTGAGCAACTGGATCATTCCCGATGAGAAAGCTGGAGCTCGAGGCAGCCTCAGGCATTTGCCACCAGACAACCCTGCTTCAGAGCCGTCTTCCTCATCGGACGCCCCTCTCGGGACTCGGGGAGTCTTTTTCACCCTGCCATCCAAACTTAGTTCCCCTCCTCTGTTTTTCAGAATAGCTGGTAAAGGGTTTGAGATGTCAACCCCTCCCTAACCTAGTAGGAAGACCCCCTAGAAGACAGGGTCCCAGGGAGGTCCCAGGTCCCACGTCAAGCAGGTGGGGGAAGAGAAGTGGGGGAGGGGTGTCTGTGCCTCCACACAGGCAACGTTACAGCCACTGTTACTGTGTGGACACAGGCCAGGTAGAAACTGACCATGGGGACTGTTGACCAGGCCATTATAATCCCTACCCTTGGCCTAGCCTTCGGGTGTACAAAAGTGAGGTAGCAGGGGAGACTTCTGACCTCTCTTTTCACAAGTTGGAAGGAGGATATTTATCAGCATCCGCAGCCCAAGGCTAGCTCCTGTGGGGCAAAGGTCAGATAGGTGTCCTCTGTCCAACCTTTGTCATTAATTCTGACACCAACTGTCCCCCCCTCGACGCACTCAACTTCTCTCCTGGGTTTGGAAATTCGTTGCAATGGCCACACAGCGATCACAGGCCATACTCACGATGATCAGACTTACTCTAGACGTAACTGGGTCCACTGCAGCATCAGAAATGACTCCGGATAGTTTATCCTCCAGGATAGCCTCTTCTCAGCCATGCCCACCACGCCATCTCTGTCCCATCAGGCTCTCTCCAGCTGACCTCCTGGTTCAGCAGATCCTGCTGCCCACCTTTTCCTGGCACTGATTCTTGCGGTCTCTCACTGTCTCCGGTATTACAGCATTCTGTCTCCTGGGTCTAGAAGGCTCCCAGCACGGGCAACCCACGTCCAAAGAATGAGCGCTACTCTCTGCATTTCTTGTTGCTCATCAGGTCCCTGCTGTGCCCTGGAACCACTGTTCCTTTAAGCCTAATGGCGAGGCACAACTGATGCCACCCTCCCTTAGAATTCCATCCACCACATTTGCATGACCCCACCCTACAAGGGTGCATTCACCTTATTTGCATTATCAGCAAGCTCTCCAATCCCTCTGGGGAGCACAAACGCCTCATTTGCATATCCCCACCTAGTCACGTAGGGGAAGTTACAAAAGCTCTAGCTAGAAGGGTCACAGGAAGTCACATTACACTGCACACCTCACCCACACCTCACAGGTGCCTGCCGGACACACCTCCAGAGAAGAAAGGGCGGTGCATGCAGCATTGGAGCCAGCAGCGCTCAGGACCCAGATGTCAACCTTTGAAACACCCCTGCCCCTGCCTAGAATGTGCTCACTCTCCCTTTGCTTCCTATTGAAATCTTACCCGTGTTCCCGGCCCCACTCACCGCAGCGCTGCCCAGCGAGCCCATTGTCCTGGGTCCATGAAAGGCTTTGGGTCTCTCACGACTATTAGACGATGTGTCTTGAGGGATAGGGGCATGTCCCCCAGTCCTGCCCACCAGAAACAGAAAGGCAAACCTCCTGTCATCAAGTCAGTTCTGACTCGGCGACCCTCCGCCGGGGCTCCCAGACTGTCCATCTCTCCGGAAGCAGACAGAGTCATCTTTCTCCTGAGAAGCAGCCTGTGGGTTTTCTCTGTCCGCGGTGCAGTTAGGAGCCCGCTGCCCAGTCCGCAGTGCCAACCGGGTGTCTTTCAGCGTCGGTGCCACAGAGAGGATTCTAACAAATAGGTTTGCTGCCTCAAACCGGCGACTATCAGAGCCGAAGCCATGGCAGCATGCTGTCTCTGGGTTGGGAGACCACGTAGAGACCAGAGGTTTCCCCGCCCCCCTCCTTCCAACTCTGACATGCTCAGACCAAAGCTGAGTCCCAGGACAAGCCCCAGACCACCAGATTCGGGTCAGGGAGGGCCAGGGAAGACTAGGAATGTTGTTTGATGGTTGGTTTTTGATTATCTTTAAATGATAACACATTCTTATTATGAGATAAATTTTTTTTTTAATTTAGACTAGAAAGGAGAGCCCCTTCCCCCACGGCAGGAGTCTGCAGCTGTTCCCGGCTGGCGCCGCTGCTTCTTGGCAATTTTCCGCTGATGCAGTAACAAGAAGTAATGATGTTCTTCCACACAAAACAGGAGCGTGCCTCACCTGCTGTCATTCCTCTGTCGCAGAGTCTGTGCGGATGGGCTGCAGATGGCACTTCTGGCCAGAGGGGTTTGCTCATGGAACATGTGTTCCTCTAGGGAAAGGATTCTGCTTAAAAAAGGGACGGGCCATCAAGCCGCACAAGCATACACCCCCCACATCCAGAGAAAACCACAACTGGCAGCTTGGTGATTCGGTTCCCGCCCGTCTGCCAGACTGGGTTGTCTTGCGGGTGGCTAGGGTGCTGGCAACCAGGCCCCTGATACTTCAAAGAGCAGCAAATCCATCTACGATGGTGGAGGGTGTCAGCTGCGCTTCCTGACTAAGACAGACTAGGAGGAGGGACAAGATGGTCTGCTTTCCAAAACTAGCCAATGGAAGGAAAGCCTCCCCCCCCCACCTCCCTCCCCACCCCAGCCCCCTCACTCCCCACCGGACCACATCAAAATCTCATCCAGTAGAGCGCTGGAAGATAAGACCCCTCGGGTGGGAGGGATTCAGGATACTCTGTAGCTGCAGTAGCAATACATTCACAAGAGTGACAATGGTGGGGACCAGGCACCATTTCATTCTGCTTTTTTGTAGAGGTGGGGAGCCTACAGAAAGTATGTGGGGAAGAACATGCCCCTTTCATTCACTTTTCCATGGACTCGATTCTATTTTTGATGGACTCACCATAAGTTGGCACCAACTCGATGACAACCAGCAACAACTTAATTTATTTTGCAAAAACTGAAACACTCTCCCTCGTGTTCCACGAGGTTTGTTTTGTTTTGGTCTTGGCCTGGTCTGTTTATCTTGTCATTTAATTGCAGATTGGGTTATGCTAAACAGTCCTCTATAACACCGGTTTCATACAAGAGGGATAGTTGACTTTGGGTGACTTGGGGGAACTCGAATCCTGTTTCTCCAGACCCCATTCTGAGGAAGGGGATCCCCATCGCAGTTGAATTGAACCCCAGTGCTCTAGGGTATAATCTTGGTCTTCTTATTCATTTTAGGGACTGAAGACCCCCGGGGTGACTGTGAGCTCAGCTGCCTCCACCCGTTCTGAGCCGAGACCCTGGTGCCCCGTGATGGGCACCCAGCCCCCCTGCAACTTCTCTAGTGCTACTTACTGGTGCTGTAAGTGGATGCTGGCTCTTCCCTCTGCCACAGCCCTGGACCCAGAGCTTTCTGCTGCCAACCTGAGATTCTCGATGGGGAAGGTGGACCTGAGGCGTGGGTCATCCTGACTGGGTGGTCAGGGAGGTGTGTGGGCTTAAGTGAGGGAAAGGGCAGCGGATCTCACCCTGTGTGTGGCCACCTTATTCTCTCGATGATGGGAGGGGGAAGGGAAGGGTTGAGCGGGAGCCAGGTCCCTTGCAAGTCTTCCGGTAGGTGCCTCACCTTGCAGCTCAAGGCCAGGGGGTTATGGACTAAACAGTGCGGGATGAACTGCTGTCTTGGTAAGACGCTTCTCCCCAGTGGAGTCTGCCTCTCGCCCCACGGATCCCAGGACACTTTCTCAACTCCAGAATTCTATCTTCAGGACCCACATTTCCCAAATGCTCTCTTTTCTCTCTTCTCATTTGTTGAGTCAAGTCGCTTTTGATTGGTTGATCAGGCCGTATTTGGGGCATCCTCAACTTACTGGCCATCCTCTCACAGCAGCCAGGAGGGTCCATTCCCGTGCCCGTTTTGAAGACAAGAACCCTCAGTCCAGAGTTGGGGTGATTTCCCAGTTCCATGGCAGAGCTCAGGTTTGAGGCCAGGGCTGGGCGACTCCCAGACCCAGACTAGTACCTTCCAATCCCACGTCACTCTGTGAGGCGGGCTGGGTGGCACGCCTCTTGTGACAGTCCAGGAAAGGGGGGTCGAGGGGGAGAGGTGACATCCTCACAGTCCCACAGCCCGTCCAGGGCGGGGCGGAGGAGACCAGGCCTTGTTTCTCCCAGCCCCCTCCCCGGGCACTGGCAAAGTTTCCAAAAGGAATCCCGTCGAACCAGAAGCAGCTGCTGCACTGCAGTCCCACGGCTCCCGGTCGCGGGTGTGGGGCCGAGCAGCTCAGCGTGGGTCTTGGCACCTCCCTCCTGCGGGGGGTGGCTGTTTCCACGGGTGCGTGGGCTTTGGTCCGCAGGTCGGGCAGTTTGCAGACTCGGTTTCTCTCGCCAAGGCTGACGGCGCGGTCGCTCCGACCCAGCATCGACGCGCGGGCCGGGCCGGGCGTTGGGTGTTGTCGAACGTTCTACTCCCAGATGGACGAGGAGCCCTGCGGGCAGAGTGGTTATGCGACGGGCTGGGCTGCAAGGCTGGCAGTTCTACGTCTCCAGCCTCTTCAAGACTGAAAGATGGGCTTTTTCCTCCCAGAAAGAGTGATAGCCGGGCTGAGTCCTGGGGGCGTCAGTGGTTGAGTGCAGGACTTCGGCCCCAGAGCTTGGTGGTTCAAATCCAGCGGCAGCTCTCAGGAGTGGCACTGGGTAGTGCCCACGACCACCAGAGGCAGTGATGCCCCCCAAAACAAAACAAAAACAAAAAACAAAAAGAGTTATAGCCTCGGAAACTCACAGGAACAACTCTACCCCATTCCATTCGGTCTCTCTGTGTCCGCATCTACTCAACGGTGCTGAGTTGTGTGTGTCCCAGAAAGATGGGTTCTGTCCCTTGAGACTATGTCCATAGCGGGTCAGAATTCATCCTGGTGTACCCAGATGAGTGCAGACTGTCTGCGCCTGTCAACGAGAGCTGCTGAGTCACACGAGGGAACTGTGTTATCCCTGGTGCTATTATGAAGGGCAGCTCTTCTCTGACATGGCGCTCACTGAAGAAGCACATCTGCATTCGCACGGCCGACCCTCTTCTGAGATGTGCCAGTGTGCATGGGTCGCTTTAATACACACGTGTTTACCACATCATGTACATTCTGAACCAACCCGTCTTGTCGAGACTGTACTCTCGCTGCCATCGGGTCCATTCAGACGCAGAGGGGACCTCTAGGACAGGAAAGAGTGGACATGTCCCTGCGGTTTCTAAGGCTGTCCTTCTTGGGAGGACCAGGGGGCCTCCGCTTTCTCCCAAGCCATGGCTGGTGATGTCACGCTGACCCGGCAGAGACAGCCCAGCCCCACTCCTCTACTGGATCTCTGTACGACTTTGTGCCTGGTATGCCTGTGCCCACTTTGTGAACCACGAGATTCCTAAGAAGGAATATTGCTAAAAGGAGTCACTCGGGTTTCACATTAGAAATATGTCTAGAATCTTTCCAAAAAATTTTTTAATGAACGAAGGTAAACAAAGACGCAACTGAAAATGGTTATGCTGAGAAGTGTTGGCTTTAGACAAGTCCCAGGGGACACGGTCTGAGGGACTTCCCTGCAGCCTACACCCCTGTCCCATCATGCTCCCCCCTTCTTCCCCTCTCCCCATCCCCTGCCCAGCATGCCCACAGGCGGGCATCAGGAGGAGCACTGACTGAGAGCTGCATGCCAGGCCCCCTCCAGAACTTTGACCGGTCCATCCATCGCAGGTCCTGTGCCAGGGACCTGGGTAGGGGAGGAGGTGCCTCCTAGAGCTCAACCCTCAAGTCTGAGCAAAAGGGTCCCTCCCGCTGAGAGAAGGACCAACATAAGCCACCCCCCACCCACCATGGAGTTCCTTCCGACCCCTAGCTCGGCTTCTGGAGTTCCGAGGCTGAACCGTTATGAGAAGGGTGCCGCCATGCAGCAAGCGGCTGGTGCATTTGAACTGCTGACTTTTGTACTCACAGCCCCGGGTGAGCCCACAATGCCTCCAGAGGCTGAGCGCGCACGGGGTGCTGTGGCGGCGGCAGGTGCTCGCCGGGCGTGAGGTGCGATGCCTCTGGGGAGGAACACAGGGCTAGACTGGGCTCCGAGGGGCCGTCCTCGTGCTCTGAGAGCCATGGCTTGAAGCAGGGGTGGGTTTGGGGCAGATTTGTGTGCACTGGGGCAAAGCCAGAGGCAGGGAGACCAGAGGTAGAGGAAGGGATAGGGGTAGGGGAGCAGGAGGACGGGGCGTCATCCAGCCCCTGGACCTTGGATGGGAGCAGGGAGGAGTTGTGTGGATTCAGGATTGCATCCCTCAGCGCGTGCGCTTCTCCATCCCAGGGCCTCAGGGAGTGCAGGTCTGGCTCCAGGACAAGAGGCCACGGCCCCCACGTGCTGTCTAGCACCCGGAGGCGCTGGAGGGTCCCATTCTCGCTGCCCTGCACACATCCGGGACCGCTGGTCAGAACCTGCTCCATTCCCGACTGTGATGATGAGTTCACATCTGGGGGCCCGGGGGCCCCGCTGGTCTTCATCCTGCCCCCTGGGCCACCAGACATCTGGTTCCCCATCCCCAGGACAACTCTGGAAAGGTCCCTCTGATGATACTTTCCCCACGGACCCCGGGCCCCTCGTCCGCTGGATCACCCAGGGCACATTGGGAAGAGTCTGACTGTGAGTCCTGGCCCCACCCGATGGCTGGAAGGACCCTGGGCAAATCAGTCTGCCTCCCCAGCCTCGGTTTTCCCATCTGGAGATTAGGGACCATGCCTGTGGCACAGGGTTGCCGTGAGGACCTCATGGGTCAAAACAGTAGTGATAAGGAATGACAGCTGGAGGGGCCGCGGAGGGGCCACCAGGCATTGGCTCATTGGCTGACAGTGAGTGTTTGGAACATGTCTGCTGCGAAGCGTGTGGAGAGCGTGAAGTCGTGGACAGCGAGCGTGTGGAGCTGGGTTCACATCCTGCCTTTGCCTCCTGCTCCTTTCTCTCCTTCGACACACCAGCCTCTGTGCCTCTCGGCATCTCGGTCTGGTACCCGAGAAGGGACTCGCCAGGTGAAGGAGACGAGACGTGCAAGGCAGCTGGAGATGCTATGACCACGTCTCTCGGCTTGATTCCCCCTTCTCGGGGCCAACACTGGGGAGGAACCACTCCTTTACAGCCAGTTGCCTGAGGTCTCTTGGACTGAACCCAGTCTTTGCCTCTGACTTACTAAGCCTGTCTTTGCCCTGCCCACTCCTCCAGTTTCCCCCAGGCCTGGGTCCCCTGCAAGTTTATGAGCCATGGCTGCTGGGGTGGGACCCAGCTTTCCCTAGCGCTCTGTCTGACACCTCCATCTTTTTGGCCAGATGTGGGCGGCTTGCAAGCTGAGGTCATCACCATCCCGGTCCTGCTCTCCTCGTCCACCCTGCTGGTGGTGAGCCTCATCTTATGGAAGACGTGCCGCCGGTGGTCGCGGGTCTCCCAGGCCAGTCCGACATCCCTGTGAGGTAGGCTGCTGCCGGGCCACGCAGGCGAGGAGGGGCCGTGTCTGTCTTGTGCTTCACTTCCCGGTGCCCAGTGCATAAGAACAACCCTGTCGGGTCTGTCATGTTGCCCAGTTTGACATCTGACCCAGAAGAGAAACTCTCATCTTTTAAGGGGGGGTGGGGCACAGGCCCGGATAAAGCCTTGCAGGGTCTCCACCCATGGTGGAGACTCCCTCGCCCCGCCCAGGTCCTTTTCAATAGAATCGCTTGGCTGTTAGACTCTATTGGAACACGCCTGCTGTGGTGGAGCATGTGGAGAGCGTGTAGTCGTGGACAGCGTATGGACCTGGGTTCACATCCTGCCTCTGCCTCCTGCTCCTACTCACCAACCCTGAGAGTCAGCGAAGCCTCTGGTCAGAGGCCACCTGACCACTCACTGTCCCCCTCACCCTCGCCCCCGGGCCTCCCTGGGATCCCCCACCTAGTGAGGTCTCCGCAGGAAGTCTGGCTGCTCCTCCAGGGGGTGAAGGACACCAGCCCTACTTTCACCCCTGCTGGGATATGGCTTATGACATTATCTGAGGTCCTTGGAGTTTCTCGGTTCTTTCATCTTAAAAAAAACTCCTTATTGCTATTGCTGTGATGTCCCTTGCCGGGTCCAAACTCATAGCAACTCCACGTACAACAGACCGCAACGCTGCCTGGTCTGCACCAGCTTCACGGCCGTTGTCTGTTGACAGCAACGGTGGCAACCACGGTGGTCCATCCATCTCATCCCGGGTTTCCCTCCTTTTTGATGACCCTCTACTCCACCAAGCATGACGCCCTGCTCCAGGGACGGGCTTCCTCTTGATGACATGTCCAAAGTGCACGAGATGAAGTCTCACCACCCTCGTTTCTAAGGATGCCTTTTCCAGCATGCCTTTCTTCATTCTTCCTGCAGTCCATGGAATAGTCAGTATTCTCTGCAGACACCATTGCTCAAGGGCACCAATATTTTTCTGTCTTGCCCAAGTCTCCTATGCCTATGAGGTGACGGAAAATACTAGAGTTTGGGTCAAAGACATCTTCATCTTCACAGCAACGTCTTTCCTTCCCCCCCCCCCCCCGCCCCAGGGGCATCAATACCCTCTCGTGGGAGTAGGAGGCCCAGCCTTGCTCCTGGAGAGCTGCTGCTGGATTTAAACCGCCAAGCCAGTGGGCTGCAGTCCCACACGCAACCACTACACCACCGGAGTTCAGCCTCCATTTTTGCTTTTTAACACTTTAAATGTTTTGCAGCAGGTTTCATTTCTTGACAGCTGCTTCCATGAGGGCTGACTCTGGATCCAATATAATGGAATCCTTGACGACACCGACCTTTTCTCTGCTTATTGTGGTGTTGCTTTTTGGTCCAGTTGTTGAGATTCTTGTTTGCTTTATGTTGAAGTGTCATCCATACCGAAGGCGACAGTCTGTGAGCTCCATCTGTAAGTGCTGGAGGTGCTGTTGCAAGGCTGCGTCACCTGCAACAGTTTGTTAATGAGTCTTTCTTGAATTCTGATGCTGTTCTTCCTCACACAGTTCCTCAGATTAGATGCTCCGCATACAGAGTGATAAGTACAGTGCAAGGAGGCAACCCTAAGCCATGCCTTCCTGGCTTTAACCCTTTCCACATCCCCTTGTGCTGTTTGAACAACTGCTTCTTGGTCTATGAGCACAGTGGAGTGTGCTGGAAACCCATTCTTCACACCTTCACCTATAATGTGCTACCATCCACACAGCCCAATCCCTGTGCACAGTCCATACAACACAGGTAAACATCTGTGTGAGTTCGGTAGACTAGAGAAACAAATTCATAAGCACGCATATGTGTATAAGGAAGCGGTTAATCAAAAGATACGGCATCTGGGGTCTTAAAGGCTTGAGCATAAACAAGCAGCCATCCAGCTCAGGAGCAACAACACCCACCATAAAAGAAGCTCACTTGCCTGTGTGATCATGAGATGCTGAAACAATCGGGTATCAGACGTCAAAGAACAAAAATCAAAATCAATGGACCAATTGACTCCCAATATCGCTGAAGACAAATGAATACAGAGGCAAACAGAGTAGAAGAAATGGATGGTGCCCAGCTACCAAATGACTGAATGGCTGGAGTCTCAAAGACTTGAAGATAAATGAGTCGCCATTCAGCGCAGAAGCAGCAAAGCCCACATGGAAGAAGCACACCAGCCTGTGTGATCAAGAGGGGCCGAAGGGAGTAGGTGTCGAGCATCAAAGAACAAGAATCACATCATTACGAATGAGGGAGAGCAGGGTGGGGACTAAGGCCCACTGGTGGGTAATTGGTCACCCCTTTACAGGGGAGTCATGGGGAGGAGACAACCAGTCAAGGGGCAGCCGGGCAGTGATGATACATACAATTTTCCTCTAGTTCCTGAAGCCTTCCTTCCCCCCAACCATCATGATCCCAACTCTGCCTTACAAATCCAGATGGACTGGAGAAGGTGCACTGGTGGAGAAGGGAGTTAGAGATATGGGGAAACCAGGATGGATGAGCCCCTTCAGGCCAGTGGTTAGATTGGAGCTGCTGAAGGTGTGGAGAGAAGGTGGGGTAGAGATACAGAACCAACTGTAAGGATATACACATAAGCTCCTATTTGAAGGATGGGCATCAAAGGAGTGGGTTGGGGGAGAGGTCGGGCAGTGTGAGATATGACAGAACAACAATAATTTATAAAGTATTGAGGGTTGGTGGAAAGGAGAGAGCAGGGGAAGAGGGGAAGGGAAAAGGTGGATGATTGGAGAACGATAATAGCAGTGAACATGTGAAGGTGCCTGGCACAGTATGTTTGTTTATGTATTGTGAAAAACGATGTACGAGCCCTCAATAAATGATTTAATTAAAAAAAAAAAGAAAAAGGGTATCTACAATGAGTAAATTGATGGTCTTGCAAAACTCTAAAATAAAATGTCCACATCATTTCTATCCTCAAGGTCACACTTTAGAGCTGCTCATTTTTCTTGTTTCCAATTTTCATATTCCAATCACCCTTAATTATCAATGCATCTTGACTGTATGACATGTGGAAACAGAGCCTCAGAGCCCCCTGACCGACAAGGTCAGGGCTAGAAGGAAACTTCCTGGGCCGCAGGCCCCTGTACAGCCAGGTGCATCTCTCTCTCTGAGGAGGGAGTTCCTGCTCAAGTAACAAACTGTCCAGAATTCTGACCCCAGCCATAAAATCCCAGGACATATACCTGATTTTCTCACTGCTCTATGACTGCAGCGTATGCGCCCTGATTTCCATCCCACTGCCTCTTTCCCTCCTTCAGTGGCACTCAATCTCCAATCTCCAATCTCAAGACTGATCGACCGCCCCTTCGGTTCCGATGGCCCTGCGATCAACTCCCCACACGGTGCATTTGAATTTATCTTCAAAGTCAGTTTTTGCTGCTTGGAACGAAAGGGGGATGGGGAGCTAGATTAAAAGTTTGGTGTGAGATAAATGTGATGAGGGGATACAGAACTTAGCATAGTCCAATAAAAGTCACATGTAGAAGTTTACATTTTTTTGTCGTCACATTAAGTAACTAGAACTGAGCAAAACTCACTTTAATGTTTTATTTAACGCAACATATCCCAAAGACCATTTCAGTGTGTAGCAAATACTTTTTAAAACTCCCAGGAGCTTTTGGCAGCCATTCATTTGGGCTACAACTTTGCAGTCAGGGGTGCGCTGGACACGAGCCACCTCTCAAACGCTCTGGAAAAAGTGGCAAGTCCTGAAAGACGTTCGAGTCAGAAAACAACATCATTCAAAAGGCACTTTAAGAAGACGGGCCGGTGAGCTGCCCGGGGTATATTTCCCACCCCTGCCCTCCAGAGGGAGGCCTTCACGGGGGCGGTTCGTAATGATGGGTAAACACAGCAGTCATCTAGTGGGCAGAACACGACAGGAGTGCTGCCCTGGGACCCGGAGGTCTGTGGGGGCATGGAAAAGGGGCAACTAACTAAAGGGGTCAAAGAGGAGAGTCCAGGAAGTAGCACCAAACCTAAGAGACAGATCAACAACCCCTTCGGTTCCGACGGCCTTTGCCATCAACTCCCCACATGTTGCATTTTATCTTCAAAGTCAGTTTTTGCTGCTTGGAATGAAAGGGGGATGGGGAGTTAGATTAAAATCTTGGTGTGATATAAATGTGATGGGGGATACAGGACTTAGCATGGTCCAATAAAAGTCATGTGTAGAAGTTTAAATTTTCTTGTCGTCACATTAAGTAACTAGAAATTCATTTTAATAATATGTTTTGTTTAACGCAACATATCCAAAAGACCATTTTGGTGTGTACCAAATACTTTTCAAAACTCCCAGGACCTTTTGGCAGCCATTCATTTGGGCTATACCTTTGCAGTCAGGGGTGCGTTGGACATAAGCCACCTCTCAAACGCTCTGGAAAAAGCGGCAAGTCCTTAAAGAAGCTCAAGTCAGAAAACAACAGCATTCAAAAGGCACTTTAAGAAGACCAGGCCGAGGCTGAGCCCCGGTGGCGTAGTGGTTGTGCGCGGGACTGCGGCCCACTGGGATGGAGGTTCAATTCCCGCTCACAGGAGCAAAGGCTGGGCCTCCTACTCCCACCACCAGGGCAGTGATGCCTTAAAAAAAAAAAAAAGAAGACCAGGCCAAGTGGACTGAAGAGGAGCGGATGCTGGTGCGGGGCGACGGGGCGACGGGGAGGAGGCTGTTGAAATGAGATCAGAGAGAGGACCTGGACTTGAGCAACAGCAGCAGCAGGAATCTCAAGAAGTGGAAGTCAAGAGGTGCTTAGGGGACGAGAGCAACACACCTCGATGGCTGGTCACTTCACCTGAGGATCGCCGTCGCCGTCATCGTGGCGCCCAGGCTCAAGGTCTTCCTCGCCCGAATGTCCTTGAACATCTTCCCATTGCCAGCCAGGCCCCCTTTCCTCTCTGGCAGCCAACAATGTGATCCCTCTCCGATCTTTGAGGCACTGCTCATGGAGATTGCACACAGAAAGTGGTTTGTAAGAGGAGCTCCAAGGAGGAGCGAAGCTGTCTTCACTCAACGAAATGTTCCCTAGCTGCCTCAGCCCACACCTAACCCCCCTGTCTGAAAGATGAAAGCTTTGGATTGCAAGGTGGGTATCTCGACTCTCGGTGATAGGCCCTGGGCTGGAGGACTGCTGACCCAGTGGAAGGGGTCCGGCAGCTGCAGCTGCACAGGTGAAGCGGAAAGTCGGACTGAGTCAGGGTTTGGGTTTGCAACCTTAGATCAAGCATCGAATTTAACCTGGTGTGAAAGCCTCTGACAGAAAATGACAAATATCCAAGTCCTCCAACCCCACTCTTCCTTCCCATTCTGGACATTGAGTAGAAATGTGCTTCCCTGTTGACCATGTCCCTGTGACTCGATCTGGCCAGCTGGATGGTAACTGGGTAGCATTGGAGCTTTTCATTGCCAATGAGACCCACCAGCGTTCTTTCTTCTGAACCACCACCATCAGCCTGGGTCTCTGCACATCTGTGATAAGCATACCGCCACCCATACACACACACAATCAGCTCATAATATTTATGTGATTTGAGGGAAAGAGTTTACCGCTTTCAGCCTTAAAGGATAAAAGCCACTGGCATTTGGGGACGGCTTGTTATGGCAGCATCAGCTAGTCCCACCTGATTGCTGTGTCTGGGTGAAAAGGGCAGGGAGAGCACTGACAGGGAGAAAGATCGTGCAAAAACGTACAGCAGACACACTGCAGGCCCTGGCTTGCACGCTTCATGGAGTTGGAAGACCAGAGAGAAGAGCAGAAAAGACAAGAGCTGTTGCGTGAGAAAGTCCAGGCAGGGTGTGATTATGGGAACGAGTAACCGATGTGGATGGAGCAAACAGAGAGGACAGACTGTGGGAAGGGTTCTCTCGGTGTCTGTGAAAACAAAATCACGTTGGAGGAAGTAACAACCAGCAACGTGAAATCAAACTGGTTTCTCGCTTTAGAACCAGGATAGGAGCACCACGAAGTTCAGAAACTGGCCCGGAGAAGAGGCTTCGCATTCTTGCTGAATGAGTGATTGGGTGAGTGGGCAGGTGGAGCATGCACCTCGACAAGCAAATCTCCCTCCGGGGAATGAATTCCCTCCAGCCCTGTTTCTCAATACTATTTTTCTGCAAGATGACTCCCCAAACCACAGAGGTTGTTTTTGCTTTGACCGGCCTCGAGTTTGCCTTGTTGATCTACCTTGTTGTTGCCAGAAAGCTCAAGGAGCTGCTGTTACAAACTCGTCCCCAGTGGCCTGCATGCCGGCAGCTCTAGCAAACAGCGTCCTGCACGTCACCAGTCTCTGCTGGTCTCCTTCTCTGCCTTTACCCTCGTTTCCACACCCAACTCCTTGGTCCAATGCCTGCTGTTCTTTGACACAACATCCCTGGTACGTGCGTCCTCCCCCCCGGCTGTCACCGCCCCAATTCGGAGCCTCGTCATCTTTCCCCTCCAGTTTACAATGATCTTCCTCTCCCGTCTCTGAGTTCTCCTTTTGCTTCTAATTCCTCTGTGTTAAATAGTGTCGGTTAGAAACGTACCTAAGCATTAGTTAAAACTGAAACGCACATCTGTTATCTCGGTTTTCCTGTGGGTGGGAAGGCTGGGCCTGGCTTCACTGTGTGCCTTTGGCTCTGGGTCTTTCACAGAAGAACCCCGTGTTGGCCACAACCAAAGTCATCTCAGGCTTGCCTTCAGGGAGAGGCCCCTTCCAACTCACTGCAGTGACTGTTAACAGGTCTCGGGTCCTCCTTGGTGGACGGATGTCGGAGATGTCCATTCCCTGACCCACAGGCCTCTCCAAAGAGCAGATCTGATGTGGTAGCTGGCTTCCCTCGGAGCCAGTAAGCAAAGCGTGGGAGAGGGTGTCAGAGAAAAGCCACCGTCTTTTTGTAATCAAGTGTCCGAAGGGACAACTCCTCCCTTCTGATGCATGGTGTTCAATAGAACAGAATCCACGAGTCCAGTTCCTACCCCCCAGGGGAGGCAGAGCTGGGACCATCTGCTGCCATCTGAGAGGTAGCCTTCCACTCTTTTCAAGAACTCCCAGTGAGCCGTCTGGAATGCAAAGCTGACCTCTCCCCCCTACTCGGGAACATCTCACGAGGTCCTCCCGGTATGAGGATAACTCCAGGACACCAGGCCTCGTGGCGTGACTCTCCTCTCCATTGCATGAGCTCCAGTCCTCACGCAATTGTTTCCTTCTACATGCCATTGCCTGCTCTGGAATGTTCCTCTCAAATGCCATGTCTTCCCACCTGGCCACATCCTTCTCACCCATCAAGTTCCACCGCCTGTCCTGCCAACCTATCTTTCCTCTAATCAGCATGTCCTCAACTCCCTGAGCTTCTTCCCGGCAGCTCTCACCACACCACATCCCCGCAATCCCCGCGTGAATGTCTCCTGAGATCTCACACTTAACAGGATAAAAAATGCCTTTCTGCGGACTTTCACACCGAGAGGGTTTAGCAGGAAATGCATTCTGGAGCCACTCACTCTGGTTCTTCCGGCAGCCTCGTCCCTGGCAGGGGAGACAAGTTACAGAACCTTACCATCGTCTCTGGGATAGCATGGTCACCAGGGATTTCCTCTAAGCACAAAAAGGGTTTTTTTGGAGGGATTCCTCCACAGAAGATGTCTCAGGAGCCCCCATCTGTTCTAGAGAAGGTACTTCATCCCTAAACCTCAGTGTCTTTGTGAATGGAAATGATTTTTTAGAGGCTATCCTGTGCCAGCCATCACTCTGAATGTTTTCAAGCCCGTACTCAACCCTTAGTTACTACAGCCTTACTAATTATACATGCTGACTTAGCAGGTTCCTATAGTAACCCATTCTGGAGATGCAGAAACTGCGGCATGAAGAATCACTTGTTCCAGAATTCACTGCGAATGACGCGCAGGCGGCGATCCCCGAGGGCATCAGGGATCCGTCTCGGAATCCCCACTGCACAGGTCTGTAAGGCTGCCATGGAATAATGCGCATTATTAAGGTGGAAAGTGAGGCGGGCCGGAAGGTACGTTTCCCTGCTGTAAAATGGGAA
>PVJH01032659.1:0-22416 GCA_004026705.1 Nesogale talazaci | reverse complement strand
ATTACTGAAGGAGCTATCCTATTGATGTTTTCAAGCAAACAAGCCAAAGCAAAACATTCCTCATTATTTTCAGTTGTTTTACTCTCATTTAGGTCTCATTACTCTGTAGGGTTTTCTCCCTATTTTGTAATACCCTTTTAAGCATTCACTATGGTGAGTTTTATTTTTATAATACTCCAATTTCTTAGATTTATCTGGTGAAGCTATAAGAAACAGTTAGATTTTTCTTATGCTTATGAGTAACATGTCAGAATCTGAACACCAGTCATCAATTATTTCACTAATATTCAGTGATATTTCCCTGGCCACAGGAGTTTGTTTTTGTGTGTGTGTGTGTGTGTGTGTGTGTTTTAAAATGTTATTGGGGGCTCTTACAGCTACTACAACATTCAGTACATCATTTGTATCAACCACATTTGCACACATGTTGCCACATACATTTCCAAACATTTTTCACTTGAGCCCTTGGTACAAGCTCCTCATTAAAAAAAAAAACTCCCCTTTCCCCTCTCCCCTTTTTTAATGAATCATTTTATTGGGGGCCCATACAACTCCCATAACAATCCCTAACAATATCATTTGTATGCAGGCCACTTTTACACACCCATTGCCATCTTCTCTCAAAACCTTCTCCCTCCCTCCAGGACTCCATTATCAGCTCCCTATATTACCCTTCCTCCCCCCACTTCCCCTTGAACCCTTAGTAATTTACAAATTATTTTTTTTCATCCTGTACACTGTACAATGTGTCCCAACACTCACTTCCCTGTTTTCCGTGCCCCAGAGAGGAGGCTACATGTAGATCCCTGAAGTTGGTTCTCCCTTTCTATTCCTCCATCCCTCCACCCTCCTGGTATTACCACTCCTATTACTAGTCTTGATGGATCATCTATCCTAAGTTTCCCATGTTTCCAACTTCACTGTACATCTCCTGGTCTAGTTGGATTTATGTGGTAGAATTGGGGTCATGATAGTGGGTGGGAGGCAGGATGGGAACTAGAGGAAGGTTGCATATTTCATAGCTCCTACCTTGTATCCTAACTGGCTCATCTCCTCCTTGTAACCCCTCTGCAAAAGGATGTCACCTCACCTATTGATGGGCCTTGGGTCCCCAATCTGTACTCCCCCTCATTAATAATAATATAATTTTAGCTCACTGATGCCTGACACCGGATCCCTTCACCACCCCATGATCATACAGGTTGGTGTGCTTCTTCTGTGTGGGCTTTAATGCTTCTGAGCTGAATGGCCGCTTGTTTACTCAAGCCTTTAAGTCCCCAGACACTATATCTTTTGGTAACCGGGCACCATCAGCTTTCTTCACCACATTTGCTTATGCACACATTTGTCCTCATGGATCATATCAGGAAAGTGAGCATGCAATGTTGTGCTTTTGAGTTCTCATCCCTTTTACACCTCATGATTCCGCAAGCTAGTGTGCTTCTTCCATGTGGGCTTTGTTGCTTCTGAGCTAGATGGCTGCTTGTTTACTTTCAAGCCTTTAAGTCCCCAGATGCTCCATCTTTTGGTAGCCAGGCACCATCAACTTTCTTCACCACCTTTGCTTATGCACACATTTGTCTTCAGTGATCATGTTGGAAAGGTGAGCATCTTGGAATGCCAATTTAATAGAACAAAGTGTTCTTGAACCGAGGAGATGCTTGAGCGGAGGTCCAATGCCCATCTGTTGTCCTACTACTAACCTTATAACTATGCACATTAATCTCTTTCCCCATCCTCACTTATAAATTTATGCCCCTATGTACATACCTGTATTTGAACCTCTATAAATGTTCATTATCCCCCAATTCCTTCCTCTATTTTCATTTGCTTCCCTCTTGTCCCACTATCATTCTCACTCTCCATTTAGGTTTCAGTATTTTTTCTCTGTTACATTAGTCTTAATCAATCCCTATTGGCCTTCTCTCATCCACTTTGTCCCTGCATTTGTATCAATTGTTATTCCCTTTTTCCTGGGCTGGTCGGCCACAGGAGTTTTGAGATGAGTTGTCTTAGTCCTTTGAAGACCACACCCCATTGAACAAATATATATTTTTCAAAGCAAGGAATTAAGGGCAAGAAATTAAATTATTAATCTGAAATGCTTTGCTGTAATTCAGGGACTTTAAAAATCATTTTATTGGGGGCTCATGCAACTTGTATCACAATCCATATATCCATCCATTGTGTGTCAAGCACACTTGCACATTTGTTGTCCTCATCATTCTCAAAACTTTTGCTTTCTACCTCAGCCTTTGGTATCAGCACCTCATTTTTTCTTCTCCCTCCTCGCTTCTCCCTCCCTTCTTGAGCCCTTGATAACATAAGCTACTATTATTTTGTTATATCTTACCCTCTCCTATGTATCCCTTCACTCTTTCTCCTGTTGTCAGTACCCTAGGGAGGAGGTTATATGTAGATGATTATGATTGGTTTCCACTTCCACTCCACCCTCCTGGTATCACTGGTGATACCTCCTGATGATCACTGAAGGGATCATCTGTCCTGGATTCCCTATGTTTTCAGTTCCTATCTGTACTAGTGTACATACTCTGGTCTAGTTGGATTTGTAAGGTAGAATTGGGATCATGATGAGGGGGGAGAGAGGAAACATTGAAGAACTACAGAAAACTTTAATGTTTCATCATTGCTACACTGCACCCTATCTGGTTCATCTCCTCCCTGCAACCCTTCTGTAAGGGGATGTCCCACTACCTACAGATGGGCTTTGGGTCTCCAGTCTGAAATCTCCCTCATTTACAATGATATAATCTTTGGTTCTTCAATACCTGATCCCTTCGACACCTCATGGTCACACAAGCTGGTGTGCTTCTTCCATATGGGCTTTGTTGCTTCTGAGGTAGATGACTGCTTGTTTACCTTCAAGTCCGTAAGACCCCGGATGCTATATTTTTTGATAGCAGGGCACCATGAGCTTTCTTCACTTTTATGAGATTGCATATATCTTGCTCCTTTCCCTGCTCCTGTCCTTATAATTGTTATAAGCTCATAGATGACACTAAGGTAGTATCCTAAATAGTTTCATTTCACTGTGTGTTGTCGTGTTGATTATACCTCTCAGGGACCCTAAACTCCAGAAAAGAACTAGCCTATATGGTTTTCTAGGTTGTAATCTTCAAGTGAGCAGATCACCAAATCTTTTAAAGGAAGCTAATTACATCCCTAAGGAGCCCTAGGGCATTCTAAGGTAAGTGCCAGACTGTTAACCACACTCTCACTAGCAGCTCTGAGGGAGAAAGGTCAGACTATTTTTGCTCATAAATATTTATAGCCTTGGAAACCTTATTCAGGGTTCCTATGAGATGAAATTAACTCAATGGCAGTGGATTTGTTTTGGTGCTGGGGATTGGAGGGGTAGGGAAAGAATAATAATCACCTGGTCCTCTCATTTATTTATTGAACTAACATTAATTTGTCATTTACCTTAAGACAAAAGGGTATTTATTTTGAAAACTAAATGAAAACAAATGCTTATTTGCATTGTTACCAAACCTAAATACTTAACATTTAATTAATTGTTGCCACATTTCTTTTTGTGGTTCTTAGTGTGTCATTGAAATATACTCATATAGGGTAGTCCATGGCTTTCAGGATTTTAAATATTATTTTACCCCACCATAACTCCACACCAACCAACCAACCATCCATTCAACCAACCAACCAACCAAGAAACCTAAGAGATGATGCAGTTACTGGGCCTTCACTAAATACAAGCAAGTCTATTTTTCATGCATTTGCTCTTCACTGAGTTTTCTCAGGGACTAAGGGCCCCAACAAAGTAAATTTGTGGGCTGGCTGATTTTTTGATTCTGAACAAAATTCTCTTTATGACTTCAACTCATTTCTCTTCTTTCTGGGAGTGATAAGTGATGTTCAGGTAACAATACCTTCATAAATATTAAAAGAAAGACCAGAAAGTCTAGGAAAATATATTTCATAATTAGTCAAAGTTCAATCATTAAAGAGGGGTCAGTATCATATTGAATATTCAGTTTATTACCTCCAATGAGGGTTACTGGATGATCTGTTGTGCACTGAATTCTGTTTCCCTAAAATATGTCATCAACCATATGTCTAGATGATTTGGGAATGAGCTGTCTTTGTTATAATAATGAGGTAAGATTATTATCTGATGCCTTTTAAGCCATTCCCTTTTTGAGCTAGGGAAATAGATTAAGCAAGCCAGGAGAGTAGGAGTGAAGGGCTAAAGTAGATGCCGAGATAGATGGTGACTGCAACTAGAAAATAGAAGCTGAAAAGACAAAGACCTTGCTCCTCAGTCAACAGAAAGATTAAGCCTTCCTGGGGCAGGCATCACAAATTTCGATTTCTAGCATCCTGACTGTGAGAAAATAATTTCTCTGTGTCAAAAGCACTCACATGTAGCATTTCTGTTATAGCAGCACTAGATAGCTAAGACAGTGTCTAAAGACATCTAAAAGTCATCCTGACACTTTCAATATTTGAATCTCAGAGCTCAGTCTATGTGTTCATTGTTTCTAAGGCTGAAATTTTAATATAAAATCATAGAATCAGGAAGTACATGCCTGATTGTTTTATTGTTGGTGTAGTTCTAATAATTTAGATTCAGTCTAAATTGGTCTCAGGCTATATTGTTTAAAGAGATACAAGTCTTAATAAATATAAAATATGCTTTATAATACAAAGACTTATTTGTGACCTTGGACTTTGTTTGAAATAGTGTTTAGAAAAGTCCAAGTTATTGCCACATTTCATCATTTGAATTCTCTTGAAACTTGGCTAAAAACCAAGGACATAAACCATGGTCAAGATATATGGATCACAGGGTATTTCTAGATCATTTGAGGATATATCATAGCAGCATTCCCTATCATTTTGGTTATAGTTGGTTCTAATTCTTTAATGCTACTGAAAATTTGTAAGCAATTGCTAAGTAATATTTTGCAATTATATATAGTATTTTTACCAGAAATATGAAAATTGTGACAATAATTGCTATTTAACCATAGCATTTCACTGAGTGGTGACATATTTGAGCATGATTATCTTCCCCAAAGAGTTCACTTAGAGATATCAGCCTAGTAACTTTTCCTCATTTGTAAACTGGAGATAATGCCACATGCCTCCCTCCTTACCAACCCCATGGTACAGGATTGATCAGATAAATATCAGCGAACACCAGCACTCCTATGGTTGAGGTGTTTATCCGGCCCAGGTGTTATCATTTTCATGCCACTTGGATCATAAATAAAACTCATAACTATGAAAGATTTAAAATATTTTCTTGGCTTGACAAATCCCACTTTGTAACCTTTCTAAGGAGCAGGGCAAGGCCAAATCCCTTGACACAATTCATATAATCGATTAAACTGATACTTCACTTGATCATCGCCAAAAGGCTTGTGTTAATGAGCTTAATGGTATTTACTTGGTGGGTGTCCAGAACAGCTGTCCTTTTTTGTGTTGCAGGTGCCAGAACCAAAGCTAAAGCCAGGCTGGATTTAGCAAATCCAATTACTTCTCAGGATTTGCTTCCTTCTAACACAGCACTTACCATAATCACATGTTGATAAGAGACACCCTGTTATATTGGTACTAGATACCCAAAAGCAGATTCAGGGATTCATTTTTTTCCCTTTAAAAAAATACTGTTCTAGCCTTATGTAAAAGGGCTTATCTGATGTGTTTTACATTTAGAGTGAGAGCTTGGCTTTGATAATGTTAATACCAAACAACAAATTCCAGATTCTCTTGATTTGATAACACCCCTACCAGAATTACATTTTAATTGTTTTTGAAATCTCAAAGATATTCCTTGATTACTTTTTCCTTTTTTATTACTTTTCTCCTGTCTGCAGGAACAAAAGGGGACTTCTGAAGACATCCTAATTAAAAACAAGGATGGATCATCACACAAGTAGCTTATTATGAGCTCTAAAACTCTGTGAAAAAGAATATAATTTTTTTCAAGAAGAGCAAGCTGTACATGTGTTTTAATAATCCAGGACACCTGGATATTTCACATTCAAGTAGGAAGCAGCAATATAAGGTGAAAGTGACCTTGTAGTAAAGAAGAATTTGCGTCTGGAGGGAGGATGCCTGAATGAGCAGACTAACTGGTA
The DNA here is from genome assembly GCA_004026705.1 of Nesogale talazaci. Classification (NCBI taxonomy): domain Eukaryota; kingdom Metazoa; phylum Chordata; class Mammalia; order Afrosoricida; family Tenrecidae; genus Nesogale; species Nesogale talazaci. The sequence continues at coordinate 16,291 of PVJH01032659.1, read as the reverse complement.
ACTGAAATTAGAAAGCCCTTCCAATTAGTTTGAGGTAAAAAGAGCATACATTGGTGGAATGATTGAAATGACATTGACAGCCAATATCTGTCAGGTTGCTTACACACAGACATGACTACAAGGGCACCCGTACTAAGGAATTTATTTTTTTATTTGTTTATATTTTGCAAGGAGAAAGAAGAGAGAAATGTTGCATTTTGTTTGAGAGTGTGCAAATTCTGTTTCTAAGCCTTAGCTAGTTTATATTTTCTTTCATTAGCTGTTTTCTAGGTGAAATAGTCTTGCTTAAGTGGATTAGCTAGACAAATTTTTCTGCCATAAAGAATTTGTGAGTGTTCCTAAAAAAAATCCCTTCCGTCCTATTGTGGTACCAAGGTGATATTTCAATAATTGATTTGCTTAATTGCAGGTTTCACAAGGTGCTATATTTTTTCAGTACATTAGAGGACTTTCTATTTTTAAATATAAATGTTCAAAAGCTTTCTGGTTGAAAAATAACGTTTTCCCAGGCAGTTTTTCTGACACTTGCTTTTTCTTCGCTTCTTTCACTTCTTCTTGCCCTGGCTTACAACATTGTGATTTTCCACTGTTAAAAATATATATGCCCCTTCTTTCCTTCCTTCCTCCTTTCCTCCCCTTCCCTCCCTATCTTCCTTCCCCCCTCCCTCCTTTCCTCGTAGCTTCCTATTTTCCTTCCTCACCCTCTCCTTCCCTCCTTTCCTGTTTATTTCTCCCCTCATCTAACTGTGCACCTAATCTCTATGTCTAATCGTGTATGTCTCAGACTTCCATGGACTATCTTTCATGAAAATTTTTTCTGCAGTTGTACAAAAATTACTGAAATGTTCTAGGCATCCAAATAACATTTTCTATACTTTTTATCCCTTTAGGAAAGATAATTGTACACGATTCTTGAAGTGAGCATTGTTTGATTCTGGTACATAAAGAAAGCATAGTGTGTTTATGTGGGTATTTGTGTTTCTATTCTGTCAGTCAACTAAAGTTTGCTGACATATTCTTCTATAGTAGTTATGGTATCCTTTTTTGTAGAATTTGCCAAGAACACTAATTTCAAAATAATAAAGGTATTCTAGCTATTCCATGTCTGCTTTTTTACATTAAAAGTTGTCTGGCAACAAGGATTGGGAAATAAATATATTGTTCTATGTACATTTTATTATTTTAGCTTTGACCTGATAAAGCAAAGCAAAGCAAAACTTTGAATGAGAAACTCTGACTACAGCAATGAAAGAAAGATTGAAATTATATATATATATATATATATATAATAGGAATTGTTGGATAAGAATGAATTATGTCTATGAGATTATTATTATGGTGAAGTAATATGATCATTTCCTATTGTACCATTTTCTTTGGGGTTGCATGAATGCATTCATAACGTTGACCCCTCACATTCTCTCTTCTCTTCCAACTTACCCGGGCTACCTCGTGCATATTTATTGCCCTCACAAGACACTTGATAGCAATCCAAACCTTTGTCAGTACATTAGTAGTAGTAGGAATGTATTTTCCGGGGTGTAGATAGTCCTGTCTACAATTTCATGTCACATTTTTATTGCGTCATCACGTCTCATGTTCTACATTTATCTTGAAAAACAAAGCAAAGCAAAACAAATGTTACTGCCATCAAGTTGATTCCAACTCACAGTGACCCTCTTGGAAAAGTAGAACTGTTCATTTGCGTTCCCAAGAGTGTCCTTTGGAGAGGCCAATGAGTTTAAACTGCCAACCTTAAGTTTCACAGCCCAAAACTCAAACCACTGTGCTACCAGAGCTCTTTCAGATCCTCAAAACTACCTCTAAAGTTGATGATCAAGATATCTATTTAAGACATTGTTCTTGCACTTACATTCTGAAATTATATATTTTTATGAATTATGAATTTAGCCTTGATTTCTTACATTGAAGAGATCTCAATTTTGGGGGAAGGATAAAAGATTAGCATAATTGCATAATTTCCAATTAAGAAAACTTAATCTCCCCCCGTTTGTTTCCAAAAGCCCTTGCAGTCTTTATTAACTTGTTGTGAGGTGCCATAAAGTTGGTTCTGACTCATAAAGATTCTGTGCATGATAGAAGGAAACACTGCTTTGTCCTGATCCATTCCCTCAATTGTTGCTCTTTATGAGCCTAGTGAGAATATGCTATCAATTTACCTCCATGAGGACGTTTCTCTCTTTTTTCTGCCTCTCTATCATGCATGGTCCTGGGTTCCCCTATTAGCACGAATAAAACACACCATCCTCCTGTCTACAGATTCCCACAGTGTTTCAAAAACAGATTTGTGGCTGAGCCCCAGTGGCGTAAGTGGTTGAGTGCAGGACTGTGGCCCGTGGGCTTGGCGGTTCAAATCCAGCAGCGGCTCTCAGGAGCAGTGCTGGGTAGCTCCCATGACCACCAGAGGGAAGTGATACCCACCCCCCCGAAACAAAAATAAACCCAAAAAACCCCCCAGATTTGTCTACTCTTTTAGGAATCCTTAATATATTCAATATTCTTCATCAGTACCATAATTCAAAGACATCAATTCTCCTCAGATCTCTCTTATTCATTTTTCAGTTTTCACATATATATGTCCGTTAGACTTGGTTTTCTAGAGAAGTAAATCCAGTGACACTCATATATGTATAAGAAAGCGTTTTATGTGAGGAAGTATTTATATATCAAGAAAATATCAAGTCTATAAAGCAGGTGATAGTCCATAAGTTCCTCATCAGAATCACCTAGAAGCAGACCAGTGGAACAGGAAGGTGAACTGAGAAGGCCAGTGGACACAGGGTCATGTGGAGCTAAGGTTGGTGTGAATATGGCAGGGTACTGACAGCTTTCTATTTATGTATAAATTGAGGTTTATAAATGGCCCTTAGGTTCAGATGACTCTTAGGCAGGCAAAGTTCCTTGGGTGTTGCTTATGGGCATTGGCTATGTAATCAAATAAAATGAAATCCTTGTCAATTTCAGTATTTTCTCTGTTTATCATTTTATGGGTATTATAGTGAAGCGCTTTCATAGATTATAGTCTTAGATCTTCTTCAGTAAATACTTCAGTTCTCTTCATTTTCAACAAGTAAGGTTGTTTTATCTGCATGTCACTGGTTAATTAGTCTTTGTTCATCTTACAGTCATATTATCCTACATACAGCACAACTTTTTGATTATATCTCCTCAGCATATAGAATAAATATGGTAAAATGATAAATAACTGATGCATACCTTTCTTAGTTTTAAACTCCTGCCTTATGGTCTGTATACAAGTTCCACACAAGCGCAATGAAGTATTCTGGAATTCATATTCTTTATTCACAGCTAGTTTTGAACAAATTCCGGGCATTAGTTCTAAGGAGAAGGTCCCTGTTTCCTTTCAGAATCACTTCAGATTCTAGTCCCTGGTTACTTGTTGATTTACTTGCTTCTTTGTGCCTATCTTATATACCTTTCCTTAAGTTGTCTGTTCTTCAGTCATTAGTGTTAAATGTGTCAATTCTATTCTTGAAATCATCTTTAACTTCAGATGGAATACACACAAGGTCATATTTTGGCTCTCAGGTACTTAGTTTAATTCTCTTCATCCTCAACTTGAACTTTGCATGAGTCATGTGCCCCATCTCACTGTGGACCCCAAAGGATGGTGTTTTAGTCTAAGACTCACTCAGTGAGACAACATATAGTGCTTGGATTAGTGCATTAAAACACTCATCATTATGCTTTTTAAAAACTTTATTTGTATAGAACACCATACACATAGTTCCAAGTAAAGTAAGTGATGCCAGCAGTAAAGCTAAGAGGAAAATGCGAGAATCATGACAGAGTTAAAGAAAGAAAGCATTACAAAATTTGAATTTGGTCACCACTTGTCTGATTTGGCAGCTGAATACAACAAGGCTGTGGAGTCCTGATAGTGGAGTGGTTATTCTTTGGTTTTGCAAGAATTCTATCATGCAGTCTCCAGCTTCATGTCTATCACCAAGAGCACATATTCCAATTGCTGCTGCTTTCTTTGTTTTCAGCTTTTGCACTACTTGATTGGAAGTTTGAACAGTCTGACTGCAGTCATTGGTAGAATTCTTCAATTTCTTCCTCATGAACTTTTGTGTTTGGTGTATACATTTGTATAATCATTGTATTCATTGGATGCAGATAAATATAATTCTATCACAGACAGCATGGTACTCCGTGATGAATTTTTCAATGCCCTTTTTGACACTAAATGCCATGGCATTTCTTGATTGCACTCTTTCCATTATAGTATAATTGTATAAATTTCTCATTGAAAATGGGCAATACCAGTACATTTTAGCCCACTAATACCAAGAATATATTTATTAATGATTGTTTCATTTTTGATGATTGCCAATTTCTCTAATTTCATACATCTACACATCCCAAGTGCTGACCATTAGCAGATTTTTCAGCTATTTCTCCTTCCCTTGAGTTGTGTCTCACGAACAAATAAAAATCCAGAAGTCTCCACTCCAACAACTTGCCCAACTTACTTTACCATGGATGACTCCACTCTGTGAAGTCAGCTTCTTCTGAATCATCTGAGTGTCCTTGGACACATGGGACCTATCCTTTAGCACCATCTCCAACAATGTTTTACTTCTATTCTTAGGCTTTAAACATTTGATAGTGTTTTGAAGCTATGCATAAGGTTTTCAGAGGCTACGTCTATTGAAGTAGGGAGCTACGTCCTCCTTAGTTGGCTCCTGCCTGATATTATAGGATCTTATCCATCCTCATTGAAGAAGATCTATGGCTCTTATCCCATAATAACATCAACGCACTTCAACATTACTTTACTAAGCAGTAGTAAGTAATGTTTTGCTAAAATAGCATACTGTTTGTCAAATATAAGACAAAATAGGTGAGCACATGAGTAAGAGAAAAGAGGTCTCTGCTTTCCAACAGTGACTAGTCTCTATTCTTCCTTCAAGTAATTTCCACATTTCATTCACTAGTGAAATATCAAATGTCAATGAGATCACCTGATAACATTGATAATTTAATTTAATATCAATTTAATTTAATGGACATCATATTCATGGTATGAAGAATTTAATTGTAAATATTACCCTAGTCTTGGTTCATATATACATTGATTTTCTTTATAATACAAAGGTCGAAGTTATCCAGGATTTTGTCTTACTTGAATCCAAAATCAAAGTTCATGGAGGCATCCGATAAGAGATCAAAAGATGAGTTGCATTAGGTAAATTTCTACACAAGACCTCTTTGGGCTGTTGAAGAAGTATGTTACTTTGAGGACAAAGTGTTGTCTGATCTAAGACTTCTCATCTTCCCCCATCATCTCACCCATATGTTTGTTAAGCTCAGATATTGAATAATGAAGACATAAGAAGAATTAATGCATCTGATTTGTGATTCTGGAAGAGAATATGGAAAGTAACTTGGACTGTTAAAAGGACAAACAGATCTGTCTTGTAAGAAATACAAACAGGGGCTGAGCCCTGGTGGCGTAAGTGGTTGAGTGCGGGACTGTGGCCCATGGGATTGGCAGTTCAAATCCAGCAGCAGCTCTCAGGAGCAGCGCTGAGTAGTTCCCACAACCACCAGAGGGCAGTGATGCCCCCCCACCCCAAAAGAAATACAAACAGACACCCATGGAAGAAAGGATAGCAGGACATTGTAAAACATATTTTGGACATACTGTCAAGAGAGATCAGTTCCTGGAGAAGGACATAATGTTTGGTAAGGTGGAGGGGCAGTGAAAGAGTAGAAGGAGATGGATTGAAACCATACCTGCAACAATGGGCGTAGGCATTGGAATGCTTGTGAGGATGGTGCAGGATGGGGCAGTCTTTCATCCTGCTATGCATGGAGTTGCTCTGGGTTGGAACCAACTCAAAGACACCTAACAACAATGAGAAGCAATAACCCATTTAAAATTTGTGGTCCCCAATAGAATTTTACTTTTGTCTATGATTTCACAATAAAGTTTGGTATCAGGTCAAAGGTATTCTGTTTGCTTTTGAGTGAGTTTTTGTTAGTAGAAGATGAAGAGTTTTGATTGTAGAAGATGTGTTCAAAGGGTTTGGGGGATTTGTCAAAATAATAATTCAAGCCCAAAAGGGCTTTTTATCATTTAAATGATTCTTATGTCTAAATTGTGATTGAAGTAAGTTTGCATGATGGGAGAAATAAAAAGGTGTGTTTTTGTATTTGTTTTATTCCTCCTTTATCTTACATTGTGTTGATGCAATTCAACATGCTTGATTTACTCCTAACCAGTTATATTTACATAAACTACAAGAGAGAGTGTGCTAGTTGCAAATCTATTGTCACCTTGAGTGAAGGAGTGGAGTCTATCCTGTCACTCAGGTCATAGCCAATGAGGCCTATGTGCGTGGCCTTCTTCTGCGGATTCTGGGAATTCCTGTCTTCCTCTCTGGGGCTGGGACATACTCTCTCCCTCTCTGTTTCATATTCCTGATAACAAGTCACATGGAGCTATGCTGATGGAGCAAAAACCGTGGAACTGGGGGAGCCACATGGAGGCCCACACCAACACTAAGTTGTTTCCATGGCCACTAGATCCACAATACTTTTCAGTTTTTGCCATCATTGTGATCTTCCAACATTTGCCATCATTGCATGTGTTGCAAAAGTTTGAAGAGGAATTTCTGGACTGGTATCAGACATATGAACTAATATTGGACTTACGGACTTGATCTGGCCTGAGCTGTGATGTATTCTTAGTATACAATCACTCTTTGATATAAAGCTCTTTTGTATACACATGATTATCAATGGATCTTTTTCTCTAGTGAACCCAGAATAACCTGGAGAGAAATAATTGTTTGGGAATAAGAACCCTAGAAGCAAACTCTTTTAGGACTGCTGGTTGGTGTATCTGACCTGGGCACAGCCTCAAGGGAAATTTTTCTCTAATGAGAAAAGTAGCATGGATAAATAGTGGACATTTCTCATTCTTGTGCAGAATATAACTGCATCCATTCTGAATTCTATGATATGCTTTCTTCTACTGATGGATATCAGAAGTTTAGGAGAAAGAAGCACTTTTTCACTCTTAGGTCTTTGTAAATACACATGACTTGTCTCTTTTACATATTATATATTTATATATAAGTATATATATACATATATACTCTTTTACATATTAAACACATATTATACACTGACTTAAACACACACATTTATACACAAAGTCTCCAGTGACTTGGACAATGCTATTTATGAAATAGGTAGGCTCAGGTTCCTAAATCCTACAGTAATTACTTTATTTCTTGAAGCATAAGATTTGATTACTCACACATTATTATGTATGCTACATATTATTTTTTCACTGCTATTTTAGGCAGATCTTCTTAAAAATATAATCTCACAATTTAACTCAGTGAGACTGGTTTATGGTATAGGGTGAGCAAGCTACCTGCCAGGCCTGCCCAGACCTGTGCACGTTTTCAGGAAGGTCTGAACTGGAGACTGAGCTGGCTACAATTTTTATTACAAGAAATTCTGTAAAGAAAGATGAAGCTTAGATGTTTCAAAAATTAGTCAATTTAAGAGTGGAGTGGGTGTTTTCTAATTGACATCACATGGTAAGAGTAGTTCTGGCAGCCTATGTAGTGGATAGGTCCCAAAGGATGAATATGAAGGCGAGTGTTGATCTTTATCACTTTGAGAGTAAAGAAGAAAATGTTGGAGGCTATAGAAAAAGAAACAACAGAGAGCAGCCAGAAACATTGAACGAGAGACCTGGGATCTCAAAGATCAAAGTAGAACAAGAATCATAGCGAACCGCTGTTTATGTAATTTAATGAATGACACGAATTTGATAAGGACACATGCTAATGTGAGGACAGAAGGAAAGGTGCTTGAGGTGAGATTGTAGATTGTGGCAACCCAGCGGAGAGGAGAACGTAAGACACCCATAAATATAAAAAATTCTACACTTCTTCCAGACATTTCTCATAGAAAGGTCGGCTTTTAGGAATTCTTATGACAAATTGTAATTCCTCTTGAAAATAACTTAATAATTCAAATTACGCAACATGGTTTGGTCCTGCATTTGCTACAAGGCAGGTAATCTCTGCTCCTTGAAATGGACTGCTCTGGAGTTAATTCTGACCCATTTCGACACTCGAGGACAGAGTCGAACTGCCCCTGCGCTTTCAGAGGCTGTATATCTTTATGGGAGCATAGAACCTCATCTTTCTCCCATGGAATGGCTCTTGCATTTGAACTGCTATTGTGGTTAATAGCATCTAACCCACAACCCACAACCCATTATATCATCAGGGTTCCCACTATGCTCCCTGGTGCTTTGTTTATTCAATTATAAAATAATGATTTTAATGATTCTTCAGGGTTTTAAGGCCTATTAAGTGAGTTATAATATGTGATAGTACAGGGTGACTTATAAAATCCTTTATCAGTAATTCATTTGCTTTGTGGAAAGTTTAGGTTCACAGAGCAAAGTTACCTCTTTCTTATACACTACGGTGGACTGAAATTTCTTCATGTGGCTCCTCTGTTGGTCTTTGTAATTTACACCACATGATTGGGTGAGACTAGGCCAATAGGACACGCATAACACAAATAGATTGGGCACATACAGGTAAGCTATGAAGGTGAACCATTGTTGAAGCAGAGAGAGAAATCCTAGGGCCATTGGAGTCCTTGTGAGATCTATGTCTCACGTGGTGGAAGCTTAGATCAGAGGCACCTGAGGCCCAGACAAGTAGGTCCTGATAGGGACTGAGAGGCAAAGCAGCGTGCTGGCTTCCTAGGCCACAGAGGCGCAGGCCAAGATACCAAATAGCGGACTTGGCTTTTGATTAAAGAGAGGTGTTTCAGTGGACCAATGACTGCATCCTTACTGTTTTCCCATCTTGACTTGTGATGCTCTGCTAACTTCCCTAAGAACGCCTTAATTTATAAGTATTGTCTGTCTTTGTGTCCTGTGTAGCCATTCCAATTAATTATTGCACCCATCATAGAAGTAGAGTTCTGTGGGCAGAATGGTTGGTGTCAGAAGACAAAGGGATATGGAGAATGAAGCATGTTGAATTCTGCCTCCTGGCGAAAGGCCAGCCAGAGGAGGACAGATACGGCATTCCATGCTGTTTATGGCATGCATCAATTTGGAAATTGACAACAGAATCTCCCCTTTATTCTCACATGACTCTCAATTCATCTTTTAGACAATATGTGTCATCTTACATTGTCCGGTTAAGGAGCAGGGTGGTGTAATGATTTAGCAAAACCCCAGGCTTTAAACGGACTGATTAGAATCGAACCTTCACTGGCTCTGAGCAGCCTTCGGCAAGCACCCTAAGCCTTTTGTGTCTTGTTTTCATGTAGGGTAAAATGAAGGATGCTGACTTCCAAGCATTAAGGAGATCTGGTGGCAGAGTTGGTTACATATTGGACCACAAGCTGTTCTCCAGGGAAAATATGAATCTCTCTATCCCACAATGTTACAATCTTTGAAATGCCCAGGGCCATTTCTGCCCTTTCCTCGAGAAACACTAAGGCCAGAACTAACTTGATGGCCGTGAGTTTGATTTAGTCAAAGCAGTATGGTATAATTATGCCTACTGCAAAGCACTAACCAACATGTGTCTTCCAGTTTGTCATACTGTAGGGGCTTGTGTGTTGCTGCAATACAGGAAGCCACGCCACTGGTATTTAAAATACCAGCAGGATCATCCAAAATGAACAATTTCTGGTGGAGCTTTCAGATTAAGGACAGATAAGAAAGAAGGAATAGGCTCACAGAACACATGCAATGATGCCAAAGGCAGGAAGATCACAAGCTCATGGGGGGAAAGTCTTGTCGATTCAATGGTGATGGAAGCATCTCAGTACTGCCATGAGTCCCTATGTGGCTTCACCAGCACAGGCTTCATCAGTGTAGCTCCATGTGTCTTGTCAAAAGGAATGTGTAGCAGAAAGAATGTCTGGCTGCCAGTGGATTATTTATCTCAATTGACCAGCAGAATAGGTCATCAAGCTGTGACCTGATCAACAGGCTAACCTCCACCTCTTCCCTCAAGTTGACAGTAGATTTATATAACTACCACAGTTAGGAAATCACAAAGGAAATTGCAATTAGCCTATCTTTTTTTTTTTTCAATTAGCCTATCTTAAACTGAAAGAATGAAAGAAAAAATTCAAGCCTTGGTTTACCATGTTAAAGGAATCTGTGGGCAAAGGATTGAAGGAAGCAGAAAACATCAAAAGAAAATGGAAAGAATACATGGGAGGAACAGTGACGAAAACAGATGATGCATTGATTTCAGAAAATTTACTGCAGAAGACTTTATAAAAGTGTTGAGAATCAAGGCAGTTACTCTGAGGACTAAGGCGTGCTTTACTTAGGCCATGATAGGCTCTACTTCCTTCTATGGCATGGCTTCATTTCATATTCTTAGGACGTATCGTCAGGAGAGACCAGTCCCAGGAGAAAGACACCCCCAGGTTTGGAATAAGAGAAAGGGAGTAGAACACAGGAAGGCCCATGACAAGATATATTGATACAATGGCTATCCAGAGGGCTCAAGCATAGGAAAATTTGGGAGGATGGTGCAGGATTAGGCAGGGTTTCATTCTGTTGAGTTAGAACCAAGTCTATGGTATGTCACGATACCAGTGTTGTATTGTGAGGATTAAAATAGCTTAGGGATAGGGTGCGCTTAAAGTGTAGTTTAAAATGTGTGCCTTTGAGTCTGTTTTTCTCCTGGGCACTCTATAGTATGGGGTACCATCGCCCCTTTGTGGGTGTCTGAGGCTATCTAGATCCATGCAGGAGCAGAACCATGAATCATTTTCTGAAGGAGAAGTGCTGAGCTTGTGTTTAGCAGCCTCACTCTTAATGTTCTAAGCCACCAGGGCTCTTTTTTGTCTCATAGGAACACAGTGAACAGGGTAAACTGCATCATCAGATTTTCAAGGCTGTAAATCTTTGTGGAAGTTGACTGCCATATATTTTACTGTACAGAGGCAGATGAGTTCAAGTCACTGTGACTTTTGGGTTGCCAGGGGAACTCTTAATATTCTCATACTGTCCCTGCCACCCACTGCTGTTGAGTTGAGGTCTTCAATGAGATTGATTGACAGGTTCAGGTATAGGAAACATGCAGTGCTTTGTTATGTTATGCATCAAATTGCTATGGGTCTGAACCCACTACATGGAAACTAACAGCAACAACATGCAAAGTCACTGTTGTTCTGACTTGTCACAACTTTAGACTCCAATCACCCAAACCAAACTCACTGTCATCAAGTCTATGATAACTCCCGGCAACCCCCTGTGAGTTCTGAGGCTGAAACTGTTGATGAGGGTAGAAGTCTTTCTACCCTGGCTCTGCTGGTGGTTTCTAACTGCCCATTATGCAGATTGTAGCCACTGCATCACTAGGGCTCCTAGTGTGGTAAGACAAGACCCTGTCATATAATCAATGTTTAGCATACGCCATTTGTTATAGTATTAGCATTACTTTACATTTATGATCACTATCAGGAAAATATTTGATCACTCTCTTAAATCATATTTGCTGCTATAAATAGTCCATTTTTTTACAGGAAAAATAAAGTAAAACCAAATGATATAAAACTGATAAAAAGAAAAGTTTCTGTATAGCTCTTCAAATATTTGGCGTATGTAGGACAAATGCATGTTACTAATCCTGTCTTTTTGTGGTTGGATTCTTTTCTGCTCAGCTATTTCCAACAGTGGAAAACATTTAGTCAGGTGATTTCTTCCTCTCATCTTCTTTTTTTTCAGTTTTTCTTATTTTCTTCAAATCTCGTCTGTAGCTCACAGATGAGTTAAAGTCCTGTTCAGGTTGTAGCTCTTCTCAGATATTCCTTTTTTAAAACATTTTTTCTGGAATATAATACACATGCCATACAATTGCATCACTCAATTGCATCAAGAAGAGTTGTGCAATTATCACCACAATCACTTTTAGAACATTTTCTCCATCATTAGGGTCAACATTTCTTTGATATATCAATTATTCTTTGCATTTGAAATTAATGTTGCATAGTTTTTGCAAAAGGAGCCATCATGTAGCAATGGAATGCATTTTGGACTACTAAGCAAGAGGTCACAATTTGAATTCACCAGGAGTTCTTCAGGAGAAAGGTGAGACTTTCTGCTTTTAAAATGTTTACAGCCTTGAAAATCCAAAGTGGTGTGTGTCTACTCTGTCCTACAGCGTTTCCACGAGCCAAAATTGACTCCATGACAGTGAGTCTCAATTTGTTTGTGTGGTGGTCATGTGCTGATGTTAATTTCATGATGGAGATGTAGGAGTGGAGTCTGGCCTGTTAATCTGGAGATAGCCATTGAGTAGCCAATGAGGCCTCTATGTAGGCATGGCTTTCTCCTGAGACTTCTGGGAAATCTCGCGGTATTTCTCTCGTGAAGATGAGAAGCTATCTTCCCCAGCTGTTGGGAGTTAGTTTCAGAGAAGATTAATCACGGACAAGACAAGCTGGCAGCGTTCGAGAAGCTGGAGGAGCCGGTGGAGAGACCACACAGCTTTTCCCTGATGGAGCCAGACCTCAGAAGCTGGGGCGGCGAGATGGAGACCTCTGCCAGCGATGAGTTGCTTCTGTTGTTGATGGACCCTGAGCCCTGGAGGCGAGGTGCCCTGCCAGCACTGGGATTCTGCACCCACTGACCTGTGACTTCGTGAGTCGGAAGAAGACTTTATAGACTGATTTCGGGATTTCGGGTTAATATCAGACTTATGATTTTGGACTGGACTGGGCCGGGATGCTTTCTCTATGTCCCATTCCTTTTGTATATAAACCCTTTCCTTACATCTACATGTGTGTCTATGAAATTTGTTCCTCTAGCTTACCTGGACTAACACAGTTTGTGTCCTCTATATGCCTGTTAGCCTGTTGTTGCAGGTTCAGACACACCTGGAGCCACCTCTGAAAAAAGATCTGTCCCTGGTGGTATGCACTGAATGGGCCACATTAACCCAGGTGCATCTTGGGGACTCCAGCCAAGAGCCGTGGAATTCTGGGACAGTGAATCCTGGATCTTCAAAGGGCACGGTATGCTCCAGAGACTGCATCAGTGAGATCTGATGAGGAAATGCCACTAAGTGAACTGGACTCCTGCTCAGACATACTGAGAAGCTGAACTTAAGTTGGAAAATAACTGGTGTTTGAGGAAAGAGCAGACAGAACAGCTGAACCAAGGTTGTTGAACTGATGGTAGGTCGATAAACATTCTCTTGCTACATCAATGGCCTATATGTTATATTAAGATATGCATTATTTCAGCAAATGTGTGACTCACATTCTCAGTGGTCATAATTGTAAAATTTTCCTGGCAATTAACTCCCATTGTTTGTGTAAATAGCATCCAGCCATGAAAAGATTGATTCCGCACAGTGAATAATTTAGGTACTGAGATATATAGTTAGCTTACATTGACCCACTATCCCTCTCTCCACAGGGCTTTAAAAATTAGCAACGGGAACTAATCAAAGACAATATTAGCAGAAGGTTATTTTGCCCCATGTGGGATGATTGATACAACTCTCTATCACAAATTAACAAAGGGGGTATTTAAAGGAAACCAAAATCAGATAAAACAAACAATTATCTACAGATGAGCTTTGAGTCTCCATTCCATGCCCCTCGCCCCACTCCCATTCACAATTTGTATGGGGTTCTGGGTTTTAGATGCCTGATACCTGATACCTCATGATCACACAGGCTGGTGTGCTTCTTTCATGTGGGATTTGTTGCTTCTCAGCTGCTTGTTTATCTTCAAACCTTAAAGACCCAAGACACTTTATCTTTTGATAACTTTGTACTATCGTATTTCTTTAACACACTTGCTTATACATCATTTTGTCTTCAGTGATCTTGTCAGGATCACAGAATGCTGGATTATTAGAACAAAGTGGTCTTGCATTGAAGGAACACTTGAGTCGAGACCCAATGTCCATGTGCAACCCTAATTCCTAATATTTAGACAAAAATACAAAAATCTATTCCCATATCATTATATAAAAATATATTTACATATATGCATGCCTGTATTTAGACCTCTATAAATGATCTTTGCCTCCTGGTTCTTTTCTCTATTTCCTTTTACTTTCCTTTTGTCCTACCATCATGCTTGGCCTTGATTCATGTTTAGCAATTCCTTGATTAAGTCCCACCTGGCATCCAAGCCCTTCTTTCCATTAGTTTTAGTTCACTTGTTGTTCCCTTGACCCTGAGTTGGACACCCCCCTTCCCACTTCTTCTCTCCCACCTCTCCTTCTCCCATATCCTGCTGGAACCATCAGTCCTATCCTTTTTGTCTCCAAATTGTTCATTTTGCCTATCTTATCTAGATAGTAATAAGTGAAAAATTCAGGCAAAGCCCCCATCATCCCCCCAAAAAACCAAGAAAGGAATTCAAAACAAAAAAAAACAAAACAATGAAAACAACAGCAACCCCCCCCCCCAAATATAACAACTGTAAAAAATGGAAAAGTCTATAAATAGGTCAAGTTCTTCTTTTTGACCTTTGTGAGTATTTTGCCCTCATGGAAGGGTCAAAAGAAAGAGATGAGCTAGTCAGTGTGCAGTATAGCACCAATGAAACACACAAATTTTCTCTAGTTCTTTGATGCTTTCTTCCCTCTCCCCCCACTATTGTGACCTCAATTCTATGTTACAAATCAGATTAGACCAGAACTGCCACCGATAAGAGTCCACAACGCAGGGAATCCAGGATAGATGAACCACTCAAGGCCAACAATGAGAACAGATACCAGGAGGATAAGGGGAAGGTGGGGGGAGAAAAGGGGAATCGATCACAGTGAACAACATTTAACTCCATCACAGGAGGGTGAGCAACAGAAAATAGATTTATTTGTTCTTCTGGTGGTCAGTGATACTGGCAATATTTCTTTGCCATCATCAGTTCTTTTATGGTCTTCCATATTCAATATCTAACTTTCACATACATATGGAGCCAGTGAAAATACCGTAACTTGAGGCAGTCACACCTTGCTTCTTAAAGTGACACTTCTGCTCTTCAACAGCTAAGGATGTCTTCTTTAACTGTCAGTGTGTTAGTTAACATACTAACATACAGCAATATATTAGTCCAGATAGACTAGAGAAACAAATTCATAAACATGCATATGTTTATAAGTGAGAGGATTGGAACGTTGACAAAGCATCCCAACCCAGTCCAGTACAAATCACGAAGTCCAATATTAGCTCATATGTCTAATACCAATTCATTAGTCCTCTTCAGACTCACAAAGCACATGTAATGATGCCAGGACAACCATAGGCCAGTGGGTGCAGAGTCTTGTGTATCCAGTGGTGGTAGAAGCATCTCAGCACTGGCATGGATCTCCACGTGGCTTCTCTGGTTCCAAAGGTATAGTTCCATCAGGGTAAGCCCATATGGCTTTTCCTCCAGTTCCTCCAGGACTCAGAGTCTATCAGCATGCTGCCATCTTGTCTTGTCATAGGAGTGTCTCCCAGGGACTGAGTTCATAGTCTCTCACCTCCGTGGGGAAAAATCACTAGATTTCCCAGAATTCTTAGAGATAACCATGCCCACACAGAGGCCTCATTGGCTATCTCCAGATTGACAGGCTAGACTCCACCCCTACACTCCCAATCATGAAATTGACATAAGCACATGACTGCATGAGTACATAAAACAGATTTACCCAATGTAGTATGTTGTTTCATTTCTGGGCTGCTGCTTTAGAAAGCATAGACTAAAGAGTCAAGCAAAATCAATCCAACTGTTTTGTTTTTAATTTTCTTCAGCACAATTGTACTTGTATGTGATATTATATTTGTGATTTTTGTAATGATATTGTGTGATTATAGCATCTGTAAAATTAAAAGGCATGTATGACAAAATGGGCTTAGGGAGGCCTGGGAGAAATTCAGAATATATTGTCAAAAATTCTTTTGCTTTACCTGATGCAGCATAATTTGCTGCTGCTATTGTTGGTATATGGGCTCTCCCTTAAAAGCGTATTTTGAAAAGTGTAGGATCACCATTCACTTGGTAGGACATTCTTCTGATGAACTAAACATTTTCCACGTTTCCACCCCAAAGAAGTCAAGTATAAAGTAGGAGGTAAATAAAAATCATTTGTAAATAAGCCTGAATATTTTTCACATCAAATAATAAAGTGCCTTAATGATATTAAGTTGCATCATTTCCTTTTATGGATAAAGATGTTTTTAAAAAATATTTTTATTCCTAAACAAAATTTCATTCATT
>PVJH01032658.1:0-22444 GCA_004026705.1 Nesogale talazaci | reverse complement strand
GTCATGCCAGCGAATCAGATGTACACGAGGTGGGAAGCCTGCCATGCCCAGGGGTGCTTTGATGGACATCCGAGATGGCGTGAGCTGGTTAAATGCGGGATTTGCCCTCTTGGGTGAGCGGATCATCTGACTTCCCTCCCACTTCCAGGTATGTGAGCAGCCAAGGGTCGTGCCAAGCCCTTTGGGGGAAGGGAGATGCTGCCGAGAGCCCCGTGGACCTGGTCAAGTCATTGCCAGACAAGACAGTGGGGGGCTCGCTGACCGCCTGTCATCTCAGCACCTCTGCACTCTCCCTAAGCACCCCAGACAGTGAAGTGGACTCTCTTGTCGGCCTGCTTGCAGTGTGTTAGAAGAAGTGAACCCTGCTAATATTGTGTTTTCTCTTCACACCTAGCTTTCCTATAATTTAAAATGCTTGTATGATGGTATTTGTAATTAATTATATATAGCTGGAAACAGTAATATGCTTCTCATTATAATATATTTTTGTATACAAATAAAATTGGAACTGCAGTCTGTGTTTTTGTAAGCTCTGAATTTTGTTTCTCTTCTAATATGTACATTTATAACCCCACAGTATTCTAGATCAGGGGGTGGGCAAAATCTTGAGACCGAAAAGCCAAGCCTGTCCGTCCTAACAACTTTAAAATCACTCAAAAGCCTTAAATATGTTTTCCCAAACAAATGAAATCACCGTGATCTGAAATCATAACCTTCCGATGTTTTCAGTGTGACTTCAGAGCCGCACGCTCACACTGCAAGAGCCGCATGTGGCTTGTTAGCCAGTTTGGCAGCCACTGTTCTGAGGGCAGGGAGAGGGTGAGCAGCCATGGCTCTGTAACCATTCTTGCTTTCCCTGTGGGAGAGTGGGCTTGACGCTTGGTCAGAACATGTCACATGCATCAGGCCTGCCAGAGGAGGTGGTTGCTGTGACACTGAAAGTGTTTGAGTGGAGCTTCCAGGCTAAAAGAGGATAGGAAGAAAGGCCTGGCCATCTCCTTTAGAAAACCAGCCACTGAAGAAAACCTGATGGATCCCAATGTCCCATCCACACTGTCCACGCAAGAGAGTGTAGGAAGCCCTGGTGTTCACCAGATCACCATGCATCGGGACCCAACTTTGGCAGGCAACACACGTAAAAAACGTTCCTTTGAAGTGGAGTGGGTGCGCCAGGAGAATCCTGGTGGAGAGTGGAGGGGACAGAGGGGGGAATCCTGGTGTACGTGGACAGTGGGTTGCTTTCTATCCCTGCCTCCTGCTCATATCTTGCCGTCTTTCCAGGTGACACAAACAGTTCTCTTGAATTCAGGGAAATAGCAATTGTCCTCAAACTGAAGGTTTCAAACATGAAGGCAAGTTGGGGCAGCTGGAGGTCTTTACAAATGATGGCATTTGCATCATGTATGCACAAAGGAAGGTATGATGTCGCTAATTTCCATGCTAATGGTGCAGCAAGGTGCCAGAGGGGTCTTGGATAGGTGGCCTTTGCATAGACACCTTTAGGAGACACCCTACCTTCCTTTTTCAGGAAATAAATACCAGGAAGTGAAGATATCCCTGGGTAGCACAAATGGTTAAGTGCTCTACTATTCAATAAAAGGTTCTTGGCTCAAATCCACAGTGGTGTCTTAGAAGACCAGCCCAGTAAACTGCCTTGGAAAAATCACAACCTTGAAAACCCTGGAGGGTAATTAACTAAGAACTACATCCCCTCCAGGCCAAAGGATATACGTGCCAAAGCAGAACCTCTTAGGGATCACTTTATATTGTCAGAAGCTACGATGTTGGATCTGCTTTTGAGTGTGGAAGACAACTTTCTTCTAGTTATAACGACACACATACACATCAATACAGAGAGGCAGCCATATTACTATGCAGCCTATAGTACGTGTGTGTATGTACATAGATTGACCCTTGTTTTATCATTCATGTCCTTATATTTAGGTATTTGACTTCTATCTATCATCTCTATCTAGGTGGATGGAAGGAGGGAAGGGGGGAGAGAGAGAGAGAGAGAGAGAGAGAGAGAGATCATTCCTAGAGTATGCAATTCACCCTTTAAATATATACAACTCAGTGGTTTTACTGTACTTCCAAAGTTGGGTGACTGTGTTAGTCCGGGTAAACAGAGAAAGAAACTCATAAACATGCATATGGATATAAGGAAAAGGTTTTTTTTTTGTTTTGTTTTGTTTTGTTTTTTTTGGCATCACTGCTCTCCGGTGGTGGGAGTAGGAGGCCCAGCCCCACTGCTGGAATTGAACCTTGTCCCAGTGGGCCGCAGTCCCGCGCACAACCACTACGCCACTGGGGCTCAGCCCAAGGGAAAGGTTTTTATACAAGAGGAATGGGACATTGAGAAAACATCCCAGCCCAGTCCAGTTCAAAGTCATAAGTCTGATATTAGCTCATATGCCTGATATCAGTCTATAAAGTCACCTTCAGATTCACTAAGTCATAGGCCATGGGTGCAGAGTCCTGGTGCTGGCAGGGGTCTCTCCATGGCTCCTCCCTTCCAGGGCTCAGGGTCCATCAACAGCATCCAGTGGTGGTAGAAGCAACTCAACACTGGCAGCGGTCTCCACATGGCTTCTCCAGCTTCAGAGGTCTGGTTCTATCAGGGTAAGGCCGAAATTAACAAGCATATGAATGTCACACTGTCCATCACCATGATATATTCCAGAACATCCCCACCACCCCAGATAGAGCCCTCTCCCTGCTCTACCTCCCCTTCCCTCAGTCTATGACAACCACTCACCTGTTTTGTCTCTCCATATATTTGCTTAATCTGGGCATTTCATACACATGGAGTCAAATGTGTGGTCTTCCGTAACAGGCTTCTTACACTGAGAGGGTTTTCTGGGTTCTTCATGAAGCACAAAGCCACACATCTTTCTGTTTCCATAAAGAGGGACAGTCTCAGAAACCCACAGAGGCTGTCCTACCCCATCCCGTAAGGTTGCAGAGTTAACATTGACTCAGTGGGCTTGTTTTGTTTGTTTAGACTTAAAACACATTTTGCGGATATCTTCCTTAGTTACTGGACCTTGAGATTGCTCCCATTTTATTTTATTTTTTTTGGGGGGGGGCTATTCCTATGAACATTCATGCTATGTCTTGAACCTTCATGTCCAAGTTTTGCATGGATCTATGCTTGTTGAACCCTCTTTGGCATTAGGAGTGGGGTTGCTGGGTTGAGGGGAACCTGGTGCATGCTCAGAGGAGCTGCCACACTGTTTCCCAAGCAGCTGTGTCATGTCATGTTTCCACCAGCAATGCAAGAGGGTCTGCTGGTGTCCTCACCACCACCTGCTGTGGCCGGCTTTCAGATCTCAACAGTCTTGTGGGTTTGCAAGATGTCTTTCTGGGGTTTGACTCCCGTTGCCCTAGTGACTGCAGATGTTGGCTATCTTTTCTCAGAGGCCATTGGTTTCTCTCTCTGGAGAGACGTCTGTCATACGCGTAGGCATTCGGCGAGTTAGATGTTTGTGTTGTAATAGTTCTTTATATTTTGGATGCTAGCTTCTTAGTGACTGTACGGTTTGAGAATGTTTTCTTTTATGAGTTGTCTTCTTTTTTTTTTTTTGCTGGTGTCTTTGGAGCACTGAAGTTTTCAATTTTGATAAAATTCCATTTAGATCTCTTTGGGGGGTGGGGGGAGCTTGTTGCTTTTGCTTTTGGTGTTTGATCTATGAAATCAGCCTCTGATCCAAGGCACCTGGGCAGACAGATACACGCTGATCCAATTAGAGCAGCGGTTCTCAACCTGTGCGTCGCAGGGGTCTCCTGATTCATAACAGTAGCAAAATTACAGATATGAAGTAGCAACGAAAATAATTTTATAGTTGGGGGTTTGAAGTCACCCCAGCATGAGGACCTGTATGAAAGAGTGAGGGCATTAGGAAGATCGAGAACCACTGAACTAGATTGAGCCTGGTTTTATCATTTGAGCCCTCGTTACATTTAGCTGTTGGATCTATTTGGAGTTAAGTTTTGTATATGAATGAGGGAAGTGCCCAACTTTATTATTTTTGTTTGGATGCATATCCAATTGTGGCAGTCATGTGCTTATGTTAATTTCATGATTGAGGTGTAGGGGTGGAGTCTAGCCTGTTAATCTGGAGATAGTCATTGAGTAGCCAATGAGGCTTCCGTGTGGGCTTGGCTTTCTCCTGAGACTTCTGGGAAATCTCGCGATATTTCCCTCGTGGAGATGAGAAGCTATCTTCCCCAGTTGTTGGGAGTTAGTCTCAGAGACAAGGAATTATGGACAAGACAAGATGGTAGTGTCCTAACTGCTGCAGGAGTCAAAGGAGAAGCCACACGACCTTACCCTGATGGAACCAGACCTCTGAAGCTGGAGAAGCCATGTGGAGACCCCTGCCAGCACCGAGTTGTTTCTGCCACCACTGGATGCTGTTGATGGACCCTGAGCCCTGGAAACAAGGAGCCATGAGGGGAACCTCTGCCAGCGCCAGGACTCTGCACCCACTGGCCTGTGACTTTGTGAGTTGGAAGGAGCTGTTATAGACTGATATCGGACATATGGGTTAATATTGGACTTATGACTTTAAACTGGACTGGGTTGAAATGCTTCCTCAATGTCCCATTCCTCTTGAATATAAACCATACGCTTATATCCATATACTTGTCTATGAATTTGTTCCTCTTAGTCTACTCGGACTAACACACCAATTGTTGGAAAGACTCCTCCCCCACCCCTACCCCTCCACCCACACTTGCCTATTGAATTGTCTCTGGTACTTTTATCAAAAAGTGCCCACAAATATTGGGGTTTATCTTGGGACGGGGACAATCTACTGATGACCATATTTACCTTTGTGTTACTACCATGTCCTGATTACTATAGTTTTGTAGGAAGTTTTGAAAACAGGGAGTGTGCATCCTTCTGCTTTGTCTTTTTGGGGGGTTGTTTGGACTACTCTGCAGCCCTTTTATTTCCCTCTGGATCTTAGAAAGCTGCCACAAAGGCAGCAGGGGTTTGATAGTCAGTTAAAAAGATAGTTCAGTTGAGGGAGTACTGCCATCTTCACAGCATTAAGTCTTCTGTCCAGTCCAAGAAGATTAGCTGTCTTTCCATATATTTATGTTGTTTTAAACTTCTTTCAATGATAGTCTATAGTTTTCAGTATATGAACCTTGCATTCCCCACAGTCCCTCTATTATTTCTCCGTATTTTATTTTTCTCGATGCTATTTCATGTGGACTTGTTTTCTGAATTTCATTTCTCGATTCATTGGTAGTTTATAAAAATATAGTTAATTTCTGTATGATGGTTTTATATTCTGGACTTTCTGATAGGCCAACGCATTTTTCTTTCAACACTCTGGCTAGAAGAGACAAAAATCACTCCTGCTCAGAACCCCTTGTCCAGATCTTAGGTAGCCATTTCCAGGGAAAAACATCTCTAGGCAGATATGAGTAGGTACAAGCTAAGCTTTAGGCATTGGGCTGCCAAGCCACAGGGTCAAGGGCTCATGCTTCATGGGAGTAAGACGAGGCTCTGCTCCTGTAAATATTGACAGTGTCTGAAACCCTGTAGCTAGGGCTCCAATGAGTTGTAATCAATTCCATGGCAGTGGTTTTGAAATGTATTCTTATTAAAGAGAGGCACCTTGGTAGTGCAGTGGTTGATAGCTTGACTTATGTGCTTGGTGGCTCACACCCTCCAGGGACTCTGCAAGAGAAAGATGAAGCACTCTGTTTCTGGAAAGAGTCTATATAACTTGTGTGTTAGGCCTGGTGCTCTAGAGGAGCAAACCCAGGGATGCTTATCTATGCATCCATAGAAAGAAATTGACATCAAGAAAATGGCTTGCGCAGTTGCAGACGTAGGTAAGTCCAGTCTGGTTTCAAGCCTGTGGGTCAGGTGTGAAGTTGGAGGCTTCCTCTGACTTATGAAGCTCTGGGGCTGATGAGCCCGGGATTAGCAGGTACCCTATGGGCTTGACAGGTCAGACGGCAGACTGCTGATAGCTCTCAGCCCTGGCACACACTATGGCCCGAGGTGCTGGGCTCCTCAAATCTGAAGAACTGGAGTTTGATGAGCCAAACACAGGATCCAGAGCAGCCAAAAGCAATCATGGTTTCCACAGCGTCTACTTATATAAGAAATAGGCTATACCGCTATACAAGAAAACTTCCTTCCAATTGCATCAGGCATGCGACCTGAGTGAGGGGTCCTTTCTCATCTTTGCACAACTGCTTGGCTGCTCACAGCAGATCCTGTCATGGAGACGATGCTATCATGTCAGGGCACATCACACAGGATCACTGCCAGGTTACTAAGAATCCTGGCTCAGCCAAGTTGAGACAAAACCCAACTCTTACACCTGGGAGCCCTGACTCTGTTCTACTGGGTCACTTTGACGTGGAGTCAGCTGGACAGCAATGGGTTCATTGTTAAAGATAGACAAAAGGAAGGGCAATGGAAGGACGCCAGCCTCTCTGTCATTGCAGGCCGGAGGCTTCAGGAAATACTGCCACCAAGAAGTCTGGGCCCATCCTTCTTTTATTTTGGGTGGGAAACTTAATGAATCCACATCATTTGAACATGACCTGAGTGCTTGCAGATCTGAGAGGATGAGCCTTGTCAACCGTCGGGGACACCTGGAGAGTGGCTTTTCTTGGAATCGTACCAGGACTGATATCTGCATGCAAACCTGCTAGTAGGAAAGGAATAGTATGTTTTTGAATTTGGGAATTCTCAGTTCTAACTTCTTGTAGCAACAGCTACAGCTAAACAAAACAAAAAGTTGCCGCATACACCCAGGAGTTAGTGCCAGCCCAAATATTTATACACCATCCTCGTCCTGGGCCAGCGGAGGAGCCACCGAATGTGTCTCTTCCCAGGGAGGTTATGACAGGTGGGCAGACTGTAGTACCCGCTGCTTGTCCTCAGATATCAGAAGGCATGTCATCGGGGAGGTGCCTTAGGCAATGATGGCTAACCTAGGAACAATTGGCCAGGGTAGAGGACCCTGCAGAGGCTTCCACACAGAAATATCTCGTGGTGTGGAGGGGGACAAAATGGGGCCAGGATGGGTGAGACTCATTGCCATTGAATTGACTTGGACTCAGGGACCCAGTTCAAATCCCATTTCTACCTTAGTAGCTGGGTGATGTTGAACATGGTCCTTAGCCTCTGAGAAGCTGTTTCCTCATTTGTGGAGAGAAGTGTGAGTCCTTGTCTCCCAGGGCCATTGTGAAGGTCAAATACACAAATGTGTCTGCCACGCTTCCTCTTCCTCTTTATATCACACACCAAGCTCCTTCTCGTTCCTGGCCTGACAGAGAAAGTGGGCAAGGCAGAAGAGAAGCTGGACATGGCCTGCAGGCCCGCCTCAGGCCCAGCCCAGCACTTACAGGCCCCTTGCCATTTCTGAGCTGCAGGTGCCTCCAGGCAACATGAAGGAATGGGACTCTATGTCCCCGGGGTCCCTCCAACCCCATCGTATGTAGCCCAAGTAGGGGGGGTGCCAGCCCTTCCCTCCAACTTGCAGCTTTCCTCTGAAAAGCTTATGGGACTTTTCTGGGATGATCGGTATGTGCCTCTTGCACATCCTCCTCCAAAGAGTTTTCCTGTGTTAATTTCTTTGGCCCAGAAGGCTTGTGGTCAGGGACACCAGACAGGAAATGGCTGTCACAGAGGCTGTCTGCTTGCTTTGTTTTCTTAAAGCCTTCTCCCGCATGGCTCACCTGCTTTGTCTTGTCCCTGGCTCTTGATTTAAGTGCAGGGGGAGGTGGAAGGGGAAATGGAAAGGGAAACACATGTTTAGAAGGGAACATTTTCCTTCAGGTTGAAAGTTTACTGAAGGTTAAGGAACATGCCCATCCCAAGTGGCAGCAGGAGGGGCCCCTCCCCACCACAGGGTCTTGACACACACATTGATTTCCCTCTTCCTGGAGCTGTGTCTTTTCTACTTCTCCCACCATCCAGCAACCTCGCCCTCTCCTTCAGAGACCCTTCCTGGGCCTCCAGTCCAGCTTGGGTTTGAGAACCTGGTTCTTTTCCTCCTTTAAGTGTCCTCAGCTTGATTTGCAGTGACATGTGAGGAGCATGCTGGGTGTCCAGGTGCCTGTCTTCCATCCTCTGCACCTGTAGTATATACCCCACAAGAGCAGGGCCTGTCTCTCATTCGTCTTGCCCCAGTGTCTAGCATGGTGCCTAGCACATGGCCTGGGCTCAGTCAACATCGGTTGAGAGTATGATCCTAGGGGAGACAAGGTGCCTGTGGGGTGCTCATTGGCCAGGTCACCTTACTGGATCATCGACTTTGTGCAGGTCTTTTCTGTGACCCCATGCAGATGAGGCAAGGGGAAGACCATGGTTCAGGTCAGGAGTACCTTACTCTTCAAGGGACACCTTTTGCTTTTGGACACTTTAAAGAAGACTCATGGCGCAGATTTACCCAAGGCAACGTGTCCTTTGAGTTCTTGGCTGCTGCTGCTTCCCTGAGCCCTGATTGTGGTTCCAAGCAAGACATCATCCTTAGCAGCTTCCGTCATTTCTGTTTAGAGTGCTGTCATCTATCGGGCCAGTAGTGAGGATCTTTGTTTTCTTAACCCTGAGCTATCTTCTATACTGAAGACTGCAAGTCTCCAACTTCATCAGCAAGTGCTTTAGGTCCTCCCCGCTTTCAACAGGGAAGTTTGTGCCTTCTGTTTATTGAAGGTTGTTAATGCATCTCCTTCCTCCAGTCTTGATGCCGCACTCCTCTTCATGTGAGTCAACCTCTCTGGTGACACAGTGCTCATTCTGACAAGAGCATAGTGCTTAAGACAGACATTTTGGGTCCTTGTTAAGTTACACTATTATTTGCTGTTTAGATGGCATTGGGGGATCTCTCTGGTTGAAGGTTCAAAGATGACCTCAGGATAATAATTTCCAGGGTTTACCTGCCCTCCATAGATCCAGAAAACCTAGAGTCCATGAGAATTTGAAATTCTGTTCTGCAACTTCCCCTACCTGCCACCTACCTCCACTGTCCCTGATTTCTTGCTTCTTCTATGGACTCTGATCAAAATAGTCAGTCATGTTAGCCAGGCACCATCCAGTTCTTCTGGTCTCATGGCAAAGGAGGCAGTTGCTCATGGAGGCAGCTAGTCACCTATTCCAGCTCTTTTTCCCTGTTCCTGACTCTCCATCTTCCTTTGTTGTTCCAGGTGAACAGAGACACACACGTGTGCTTTGGATAGCTACGTACAGACTTGTTTGCAAACTAGAGCAGAATGCTATTATGTGTTATTAGGCCAATTAACTGGGTTATCCCATGGCTCTAAACCTCCAGACCAAGAAGCTAAATCCCTCCCAGGAGGTGTTTGGTTGTCGATAAGCCACCCCACCAGATATTCTTTATTTTTTACTGTCAATATACTATCCAACCCCTGCCAATTCAACTTTTTACAAATGTACAACTTACTGACAGCTGTTACAGTGATTGGCTGTGCAACCCTGCTAATGAAAGCACTGTTCCCACATGGTGAGCCTCCTTTTCTCCTCTCTTCCTGCCCCTGGTAACCATTAATAAACTTTGGCCTGTATGCATTCACTAGCTCTTGTCCTCTTATGTAAGGGCGGTCCTATAATACTGAGTACAATCTGGATACTTTCCCCTGTGATTCTAAAGCTAGCAAACTCTTCTGAACCTCAGTGTGGACAGAACATTGTGCTCTATATAGCAAGGTGTGTGGGTGCATGAGTATGTGTATGTGCTGTGGGCGTGGGTGTAAAGGTGCATGCTTTTAACATGAGTGTACAAGGAGCCTCGGTATAGTGGGCTACCCATTAGGCTGCTAACCATAAAGTCAGAAGTTTGAATCCTCCCATACGCTCCTGGGAGAAAGATGAGGCTTTCTATTCCCATAAAGGATTACACAGTATGGCTGGTGACATTAGCTAGTGCTCGCTCTACTCTCTGTAATGTGGAAATAGCAGACTACAAGAGACTGAACTGTATCTTCCTCTATTTCCAACAGACTCACGGTCAACTTTTGCTCACACACACAAAAAGCCAGCAAATTTTTATTAGTCCCTTTAAAAATTAATATAAAATTATGGGGGTGGGGAAGGAACCTGAACTTTAAACACCACTGGAACAATTCACAGCAGCAGTGGCAGCAGCGGCAGTGGGAGAAGCGATTTAATTTGGTTGATTCTCTGTGGTTGTTGGTTGTTTGATTGTCTCACGGGGATGGAAGCTATTCATTTTTTGGAAGGAACCGAGAAGCTGCTGGAGGATTGGTTCTCCCGGCAGCAGCCAGATGCAGACCAAGGATCTGGGGGTCTTTGCATGATCCCAAGATCTGAGTGGGATAGACTTCTGAAGGATGTGCAAAGTTCGATCATAATTGTGACAAAAACTGATGAGCAAGAAGCTTCTCTCCCCAGGAAGGGCAGCATGTTTGTCTCACAGAGATGCTTCATTTTGAAGACGTGGTTCCACCCTCTTCCTGAAAGCACTTCTTCCCCTGTTAAAGTTTGCTTGGGACGACAGTGGCTTTGACTCCATTCAAAGCTGCTTCTACTCTCATAAGAATTTCATGATGCCTTCTCCCCAAGGGCACCCACACTGGAATTTCCAGGAAGACATAGAGTTTCTTAATGCAATGTTCCCAAACGAAGCAGCGTGTTGTATGGGACATATGAATCCTGACTGTTGGCACTTATGGACTCTGGATTTCCCAGATAGGGGAAGTCATCAGGCAGCCGGGTCAAACCCTGGACATTCTGATGAGTGAGCTTAACACAGCAGGGGTGGACCAGTTCTCCATAAAAGATGGTGTTCCTGCAAAGGATGTCATTTGTGAAAGTGGAATTAATGACTGGATACCAGGTTCTGTCATTGATGCGACACTGTTCAATCCTTGTGGGCGTTCAATGAATGGAATGAAATAGGATAGAACTCATTGGACTATTCACATACCTCCAGAATTTTCTTATGCTAGCTTTGAAACAAACTTAAGACAGACTTCCTGTGATGACCTGATCAGGAAAGTTGTGGAAGGCTTCAAGCCAGGAATATTTGTGACCACCCTGTTTGCAAATCAGAGTTCTAAATGTCATACAGTGCTTTCTTCACCCCAGAAGATTGAAGGTTTTAAAAGTCTTGATTGCCAGAGTGCCATGTTTAATGATTCCAACTTTGTTTTTACTACTTTTGCTAAGAAGCAGCTATAGCAGCAGAGTTCATGAAGAGATATAGAGAAAAAATGGGAAACGAAAACACACCCAGAAGAAGGTGGCGGCTGGTTTTCTAGATACTGATCCCGGGGGCCGTGCTTTCCATAACCACCACCTTGTCATCGCAGAAAGCCCTAGGTGTGATCATAGTGTCATCGTTTTGAATTGTATGCATTATTGTCTGAAGGAGTTAGATATGCATGATCGCTCGCTCACTCTCTTCTGTGTTTAGGTATTCTATGCCATGCTTGCTGTGAAATTGAAGTGCATGGAGAAAACACCT
Source organism: Nesogale talazaci (assembly GCA_004026705.1). NCBI lineage: Eukaryota > Metazoa > Chordata > Mammalia > Afrosoricida > Tenrecidae > Nesogale > Nesogale talazaci. The sequence continues at coordinate 10,958 of PVJH01032658.1, read as the reverse complement.
TTTACTGTGTGAAACTTTACAACACTTGTGAAAATAATTCAATTTGGTTTATGTACAGTGTATTATTTCTCCAGGTATCACCCCAAACTCCCCACAGACAAAGCTTTTGTCCTCATTAGGTGTTGACAACAGCCAAACCATCTGGGACTGTTCAAAAGTATACATCCAGTTACCTCCAGTTTCTAGAACACACTCTCTGAATGAATGTTACTGAAACCAATTTCTACTTCATACATATTTTTTTTGCAACAACAATTAAAGCAATTAAAAAAAAAGATTGATAGCCTCAGAAATGCACCCTCCCCTGTTGGCTCCCCACTCACCCACCCAGGGGCAGTTTTACTTGAGAAGAGCCAAGAAAACAAAGACATGGACCTGATTTGGAAGATCTGCGGTAGAAGGGCAGCCCTTAGAGGGCCTGGTGTTAGATGGTCCTGTTAGAAACAGCCCGGTCACTGCCTCCAGGGGCTGGACCCCACCTCCTGCAGGCTTGTCCTTACTTGTCAATGTTACCAAACAGGATTGTGTTTGCAATCAGGGTTTCATGCATCACATGGAAAGCGCCCAATCCCACGTGCTCCCAGGAGACCTGTGACCTGTTGTCCTAGGCCTGGGGCCAAAGCCTATTCTGGAACCAGAAGAGTCAGGGCTTGGTTGTGGCTTCTGGGCCAAAGGAAGCCCCCACCCAGCTAAGAACAGGTCTGGGAGGGGCAGGACCAGAGCATGACCCCTCACTTGCCAAGAGTGTCTTGGATGTGAAGTCTGAGCTGCAGGAAGGAGGCCCCCAAGGGACCTGGAAGTGGGGGGGCACTCAAGCATTGCCAAGCTGGGTCAGAAGGCCAGGTGGAGAAGGCTCTTTCTGAGTGTGCCTTCCAGCTAGCCTTGCTAGTACATTCCAGTGAGTTCCCTAGGTAGCTCACGTAGCACTGAGGAATCCTGGAAACAGGACAAGGTAGCCAGGGAGGTTTCTGGGAGATGAGCAGAACAGGAAGAGATTAAGAGCAAACTGGAGTTGAAGATCATTCTAGAAGGTAGGGTAGAGGCACATCTTCCCCATGAAAGAGTTGCTGGCTGTTTGGGCGGTATCCGGGGCTGGCACCTTCTGTTCCAGCCTCTCAGGAAGATGGATGGTATGCGAAGCTTCATAACACCTGAATTTCAAAAGGCCTGCCTTCAGCACTCCCCAGAACTTACCTGGCCCCCAGGACATACCTCCCTAGCACTGTTTCCCAGGGACAAGATGACCCCCACCTGCGTGGGACACAGTCTTCCTCTCCTAGCACTATTTCCTTGCAACAGCAACACTGGAAACTTCTCTTCCTCTTTACAATCCACTTGTTTTCAGCTCAAATCATCTATCTATATCCCACCATCCCAGTACCAGGTGCAACTCCCCCGACCTACACTCTATGTTTCGGGACCATCCGGAAGCTCAAGATGCTTCCCCTCCCCCTGCCCCCCTGCGCTCCCTTACCCACCCCAAAGGTCTTTTCCTTTAATAAAGCCATCCTCTGCTTCACGTCTCTGTCTGAACTCTGTCTCAGTTTCCCTCTCACTGGCCTCTGGGCATTAGTTTGACCTGCCTCCCGCCTCTCCTTGCATAAAAAGCTCATCCACTCTAGTGGCCTCCTTTTAGAGGCAAAAAGACCGAGGGGGGTGGGCATCGAGGACTTGTGCCTCTCCAACAAGAATTTCAGGGAGGTGACAGCAGGGGCCAGAAGGAACCCTGGGTAGCAAGGGAGCCACTCCCCCCTCCCCCCCAATATAATTCACCGTCATAATCTCAAGTGATCGAGGCCTGATGGAGAGCTCAGTTCCATCCAGAAGGACGTCTGCTTACTTGGGCCCCAGATGAGAGAGGCCATGTCAGGCCTGGAGGCAGGGAGGCGGAGCAGCAGAGCCTTGGTGGAGGGAGGTGTCTGGGGTCTGAGGAAGCCCATTGTGCTGAATGAGTCCTGTCCTCAGGGAGGTTAGTTAGGAAGCAGGTTAGGGCCCTGGGCCCACGGAGCCCCAGGCACAGGGGAAAATGAAATCTGGATCCCCACCCCCGCTTCTTTCTTCTTTTTAAAATGCTGGTTGAGCAAGTGAAGAAAATGCTTCTCCTTGGCAGGTGGCTGTGTGGGGTTTGTCGGGCCCAGGCGGACTGCACACGAGTGTTAAGTGATTTCTGACCTGCAGCTACTGTGTCTGCTGTCCTCCTGTGCGGCAAAGAATTTCCCTTTTCAACCCAGCTGTGAGCCACCCCCGGAGCCCCGCTGTGGTGTCCCCTATACACAAATAAACCTTCCCCCTCCTCCTCTCCCTGCTCAGAAAAAGAGTCCGCCGCTATAGTATCCAAACCAGAAAGGCCAGAGGAGCACTGTCGTCTGATCCTCCAGGCTCCTCAGTCAACGGCCACTCGTTTAGGCTGGCGAGGTTTTAGCCAGGATGGGTTGCTGCTCACTGCTGGGGAGCCAGTCCAGGTTCATGGTGACCCCATGCATGAAGGCAAACCACCTGGTACTGTGCCAGCCCCACAAGCGGCTACCTAGTGGGTCCTTGTGATCCATCAGGTTTTCCCTGGCTGGTTTTCCGAGGCAGTTGGCCAGGCCTTTCTTCCTCACCTGCCTTCGTCTGGAAGCTCTGCTTAAACCTGTTGAATATGAGAGCAGTACACTGGCCTCCCTTAACAGACAGGCAGCAGCTATGCTTGGGGATGTTGGTGAGAGGGGATCCCGGGCCTCTGCCCTCAGTGTTTGGAAACTTGTCTCTGTGTTTTCTTCAGGGTTATGATCCAGGAGAGATGGAGGGAGCAGAGCTGGCCATTCGGATCGAATCGTCTCTTCCCAAGATGTGAGTCGGACATTCTCCTGCCCCTGTGGTTGTCATCCTACTTGGGAATAGAGTTTTCTTGGTTGTGTTGAGACAGTCACGGCAGAGGGTGTGTCTTCAACCAGGCTCTTCTGAGATCTAAAAGAACCGACTGAGCAGCAGCACCACGGCATATTTGGTGGGGACAGAAAACACCAGACCACAGCCTGGGAGGCAGGAGAACAGGGAAGCAGACCCTTTCCCCCCTTGGTCTGAGGAAGCTCATGGTGCTGGGCTGAGAGCCGCTCCTCAGAGAGACTGGGTAGCAGGTTAGAAGCCCGGTCCATGGGCCCCAAGACCCATGGAGAACTGAAGTCTGGGTCTCACCCCTGCCCCCGCCCCACTGAATAACAACCCTGCTTTCTCTTTTTCTTTTTAAAACCAGAGGAGAACGCAGTTCTGCTTTGCACACGCGGAGACACCCTGAGTCGAAATCAGTAAGGCCAACGACACAAGAAGGACTTTCCTTTTCCCTGGACTCTGTTTCTTGGCTCTGCTCCTCCCCTGACCCTTCTGTTTGACCTTTCCTGCTGTCATCGCCTCTGGAGAGGGCACCTCTGTGCACTGAGTCTGCAGGGCAGCTCTAAGGACATGGGGACTGGAGCTGGGTCCCACCTGCCTCAAGTTACCATTTTAGCCACCTCCCCTCTGTGCAGTGGGATGAGGTGACAGTCACGCAAAGTGTGTGCCTGCAGAGAAGCACGGTTACCTGAGAACTCACTGGAGGGCTTCCAGAGGGAAAGACACCCTGTTCTGGGATTTAAAGAGCCAAGTCTAGCATTTAAGGCGTCGTCTTCCAATGGTCCCTGTAGAGAAGGCCATCGGTGGGGATGGGAATGCACCCCTGAGATGCTGAAGGTGCTCTGAATCCAGCACTAGCTGTGAACAGAACCAGCTGCCCGGGTGCTTTCCTAGGGTAGCCCCCCTCCCCCCTCCCCCCAATGCTTGACAGTCTCTCACAGCAGCAGCCCAGTTTAGGAAGGAGGAAAGGCTCTGCCTATGTCAGGGAAGGGTGCCAGAGCAGGGTCAACCACACCCAGGTGCAGCTGGCTACATCTTGCCATTCCTGTTGGAACAGTGGTCTCCCAAGGGAAGACTAGGTTAGTCAACCTCAGGTCACTCAAGGTTCATTAGAGTGAACTTTGGGGCAGAAATCTTTATCTTCTCTCAGTAAAAGCCAATGGCTTCACTCCATTTCCCACAGACTGGCAGACTCAGAGGGATCGGGGTCATCGTGGCTGAGGTTGACACATGACTCCCAGCAAAGGGCTCCCCTGGGCTTCTGGGCCTAAGCGAAGGGCCTACTAAAAGGAGGAAAAGAAATTGCCTGGGAGAAGTGCACAGGACGAGCTTCTTTTTTGATCTTTATGGATGGAAAACATTTCTATTTAGCATTGGCCAGTTGAGCTGCTTATAGATGGTTCCGATTTTGTTGGCTACCTCTACAGCATCATAATCAGGAGTCAGGGGGACATACGGCTTCCTCTTGCCAGCAGGCCTGACCTAGGTGTTGACCTTGTTCCATCAAGATCACAGAGTGTCTTCACAGCCTGTTTGATCTGGTGCTTGCTGTCCTTGACATTCACAACGCACACAAGTGTGTTATCTTCGATAAGACCTGTGACATGACTAGACACATGTCCACTGTGTCCACTGTAGTACTATTATTTATGAGAGAAAAAGTATGAAAAGAGCATCAGTGCCTGTCAGAGGATAGTTCGATAAGCAAACTGTGGCACATACATACAACGGAATACGACGCAGTGACAGAGAAAAGCAAGGAGTGCATGAGACCTCTCTTATCAGGGACTCATCTGGCGGACAAGGTTCGTGCTAGACGCTGTGGACTTGGTCCCACCTCCTTGTGACCTGTGCTTAACAGAGTGAAATACTGCCTGGTCCTGCTCCCTCTTCACCATGACGGCTATGTCGGAACCCCTTGTGGCAGTCATGGCGTTAGTCCGTCTCATAGAGATGACCCCCCGACACACACACACACACACACACACACACACACACACACACTTCACTTTCCAGGGACTGACTCTTCTGACAACATGCCCCAACCGTGTGAGATGATGTCTTGACCTTCTCTTCCCTTCGAAAGAGCATTCAGACTGTGCTCCAAGATAGATGTGTCTGTTCTTCTGGCAGTCCACAGAATTGCCAATATTCTTCACCCGCGCTATAATTCAAATGCATGGGTTCTCCTTTGGTCTTCCTCATTTATTGTCCGACTCTCACATCCAGGTGAGGTGATAGAAAATAGTGTGGCTTGCATCAGGAGGGCCTCTGTCCTTAAATTGACATCCTGCTTGTTCAAGAGATCGTGTGTAGCATATTTGTCCAATGTAATAAGCTATGTGATTTTTTTTTTGACTGCTGCTTTCACGAGCAATGATTGTGGACCCAAGCAAAATGAGATACTTGACAACTTTAATCTTAGTTTACCATAATGTTGCCAGTTGGATCTGTTGTGAGGATTTTGATTTTCTTTATATTAAGCTGTAACCCATACTGAAGGCTACAGTCCTTGATCTTCTTTACTTTGCCATGGCTTTCATATCTGCAGTGAGCTCTTCATGAGTAGATCCATGTCAGAAGAACTAATTATTCTTAGATTGGGGCTAGAATTAAATGCAAACTCAAAATCCATTTATCTATCTGTGGTTTATTTCTATCTCTGTTTTTTTTTTTTTGGAGGGGGGGACATCACTGCCCTCAGGTGGTGGAAGTAGGAGGCCCAGCATTTGCTCTGTGGAGCTGGAATCGAACCTCCATCCCAGAGGGCCGCAGTCCCGCGCACAACCACTACGCCACCAGGGCTCAGCCCTATCTCTGTTTTTTTGAGACACCTTTGTTGTCTATTTTAGTTATGCATTAGAAGATTTAATCAACTACTCCATGATAAATTGCAAAGGCAAATAATTTTTGTATAGATATCCTTGAAATATTTCATTTTCTGACTGCAGATTAGAAGACAACTTTTTCCATATTTCTTTGTTTTTAAAATCATTTTATTGGGGGCTCATACAACTCTTATCACAATTCACATATAAATTCATTGTTCCAAGCACTTCTGTATATTTGTTTCCCTCATCGGTCTCAAAACATTTGCTTTCTGCTTCAGCCCCTGGTATCTGCTCCTTACTTCCTTGCTTCTGGAAAGCTGCTGCTGGATTTGAAGCGCCAACCCTGTTGGCCGCAGTCCCACACACAATCACTACACCACTGGGGCTCAGCCCTAGGGTAAGACTTTCAATGATTCTTATTCACAAGGACAGAACTATGCCCACCCAACTAATAAATGTCATAGGAAGTCAGGACGGTATGATAATAGTAATATAATAGTAATTAATAGTAAATAGATGGTAGTCCTGCGCCACCATTCATTGGGCACCTTAAAAACAAGAGATCTGATCCCAAGTCAAATTTCATAAACTTGAGGTAGCAGTCATCTGCTTCTTCTCACAGTAGGGCATTTCAGCCTTAAGTCCAAGAAAGTGTGTCTTTTCCTTAAATCTACTACAGATGAGTTTGAGGTAAAGTCCAGCTTCCTTAGTGGGCTTTCCACATTGATACTTCTGTTGTGGTCTGTGACAGATATTCATGCCTCGGCAAGAGAGAGTCTAAAGTCTCAGTAGTTTCCAGCACATGGCCTGGGTCACCAAAGACTGGATAGAAACTAGGTTAAAGGTGTCTAATTAGAAACAAGGTACTGGATATATTTCCCCCCATTGGGTTCTACATAAATATTGTTAAGGGAGCTTCCCCCTATGCTGTTTATCCACCAACAGAAGTGTGATCACCTTCTCTGAGACATACATAGCCCCCTGCCATCTGGATTTCCAGCAGGGTTTCCTAATCTCTCTAGCAGGCGTGTCTGTCATTTTGGGGTGACTTACCACAATGTTATGGCAACACCGAATAGTCTTTTGCCCTTTGCCCCTGTCTTAAGACACGGACCCCAAGTAAGGGGAGGTTGTCTCTGTGAAAGTAGTTTTTAAGATGGGCATATAAAGGAGGTGATGTGTGGTCCATGGCCATGACATGGACTCTCTCCCTCATTGTTTGGGAGACCAGATGAGAAGATGATATGACTGGAAAGCAGAAGCTGGCCTCATCTTGGCATTTGCTCTGTTGTGATACATTAGCTGCACTCAGCAAAATGGCTTTTAGGTCCATCCATGTCATGAGGTGTTCCACGGTTGCATGTAGGTTTGTTTCTGTGTGTGGGAGGGATGCATAATATTCCATAGTGTATGTGTATGTATGTTCCTAAGGCAATCGTTCCCTGAGGGGGCATTTAGGCTCTTTCCAGCTTCATGCTACTGCCTGACACCTCTTTCCATCTCTCCTCCACTCCTCTCTAAGAAGTCCGTCTTGCAGATCCCTCTGGTGTGGGATCTCCCAAGACTCTCATTCATTTTTGTTCGATGTAGCATATCTGTTTGTCATACTGCAGTGGCTTAGATGTTACTGTGATGCTTTGAGCGACACAACCACTCTTTCAAATACCACCAGGGCCACCCAGGGCGAACAGGTTTAAGGACAGCCTCCAAGCGAAGCCAGGCTAGGAAGAAGAACCTGACAGCCCACTTCTGAAAATAAGCCGAAGCCAGGCCTGTGGCTCATGAAAGAACATTGCCCGGTAGGGGCTAGCTGTCAGAGTTGGCTTGGTGGCAACAACAACGTTGTATGCAGGGTCGAGCCCCTACGCGGGAAGATACTCAAAACAATCACAACAAGGGTCAAGGCTGGCAGTGGTCATGAAGAAAGGGCAGGACGGGGCACTATTTGGTTCTTGACTGGGCATGGGGCCACCTCCTGTGGGGAGGGGGGTCAGTTTGATGGTGGCTAATAACAGCTTCCTAGTGACACAGAACCTCTCTCTCTTGACCCATCTTCCTTAAACAAAGCTGGACAGGGAGAAGGGGGTGATTAATAGTGTTCGTTGCTTCATCTCTCATTGCAGGGAGTCACCACATGTCTTCCTTCTTGCCTGTTTAATATCCAAAGCATCTGCCACAGGTAAATACTCCATAGACACTTGCTGAAGTGAATGAAGGGTCCTTGGAAATATATTGCACTTGCCACAAAAGGCACAATTTCTTCTGAAGGTGGAGGTTTGTTTGTTTTTTTAAAAAATCATTTTATTGGGGGTTTCATACAACTCTTATCACCATCCATCCATCCATCCATCCACCCATGTGTCAAGCACATTTGTACATTTGTTGCTATCATCATTTTCAGAACATTTGCTTTCCATTTGGGCCTTTGGTATCAGTTCCTCATTTATTCCCCTCCCTCCCCATTCTCCCTCCCTCATGAACCCTTGATAATTTATAAATTATTATTATTTTGTCATATCTTACATTGCCTGACGTCTCCCTTCACCCACTTTCCTGTTGTCCACCCCCCCAGGGAAGACGTTATGTGTAGTAGATCCTTGTAATCAGTTTCCCCTTTCTGCCCCACCTTCCCTCCACCCTCATGGTATCACCCCTCTCACCACTGGTTCTGAAGGAATTATTGGTCCTGGATTCCCTGGGTTTCCAGTTCCTATCTGTACCAGTGTACATCCTCTGGTCCAGCTGGATTTGTAAGGTAGAATTGGGATCATGATAGTAGGGGAGGGGGGAAAGCATTTAAGAACTAGAAGAAAATTGCATGTTTCATCGTTGCTACCTTGCACCCTGCCTGGCTCCTCTCCTCCGCACGCTGAAGATAGAGTCGTGATGACAACATTTAGACGCGTGACCCAGCGATGCAGAAGGAAATTCTCTGTGCATGTGGCTGTTAGCCAACACACACCCACAGCTGCTCCTGCTGATCGAAGGGCGAGGGTTGCTCCACATGTCAGTTCACTGACCACAGACACCTGTGTTTTTGCATGTTCTTTCTCACTCACAAATAGTCTTCTGATGACATTTGAACACTCGGGAGTGGTTAACTGTGAATGGACCCAAATACCTCTGAGGAGGACCCTAGGCTTAAACGCTTCCAATACCAGAGACGTGAGATTAATGGAGCAGGGTTCGTGCTCTTTGGAGTTCACAAGGGAACTCCTAATTGGGAATGGGGCAGATGGCGCTGAACCACTTCAACACCAGATCTCATTTACTGTGGTCACGGACTCCATGTCGTCCCTGACCCATAGCACCCCGTGCACCATGGAACGGGATGCTGCTGGATCCTGGGCCAGTCCCACGGGGGTGGGGGTGGGGGTGGATAAGACCATTGTGATGTAGTATGGTTTTCATTTGTTATTTCTGGAAGCAGATCACCAGGTCTTTCTCCTCAGTCCGATTTCATCTGGAAGCTCTGCTAAAACCTGTTCAGCATTGTAGCAAGAGGCAAGCCTCACTGACAGACAGGTGGTGGCTGTGCATGAAGTGACTGGCTGGGAATCACACCTGGGCCTCGGTCATGGAAGGAGAGAAGTCTACCACTGAACCCTCATGAGTGATCAAACCAAACCCCCATCAAACTCTCTGTCAACAAGTCGATGACGACTCATGAAGTCCTGTAGGTCAGGGTAGAACCATCTTGTGCGTTTCTGAGATCGTAACTCTTTATGGGACTGGAAAGCCTCGGCATTAACTGCAGACGTTCTGGTGGTTTTGAACTGCTGACCTTGCAAATCACAGCCCAACGTATAAGCATGATGCCACTAAGGCACACATGACCATAGCTACAGTCTGTTGAGCACAGTACTAAAATGTTTTCATACTTTATTTTAAAAAGAGATGAAGGATTAAGGGGTTAAGGCATTTGCCTGTGGTCACATAGTAATAAAAGGTAAGAGAATTTCAACCCAGGTCTGTTTGACTCCAAAGGCACGTACTCTCTGCTCTCCACCCCCCACCAAACAGTCTTACTGGCACATAATTCTTTCCTTTTTTTTTTTTTTTTTTTAGGCATCACTGTCCTGTACATAATTCTTATGTCATACATTTTCAATAGCTCAATCATATTCAAAATCACCTCTAGGACATTTCTTCTTCCTTGTCGTCATTGCTCTTAGCTCCTCACTTCCCACCAACCTCCCTGCCATGCCCTGCAAACCAAACTCACTGCCATCTAGTTGAAGCTGACACCTAGTGACTCTAGAAGACAGGCTAGAATGGTCCCTGCAGGCTTCTGAGACGAACTCTTGATGGAAGCGGAAAGCTCCAGCTTTATCCTGAGGAGTGGTGGTGCTTTGGAACTGCTGACCTTGGGGTTCAGCAGGGCTCCTGCCATGTCCCCGAGGACACCATTAACCCACCTGTTGTCTTGTAAAGATTTAACTACCCTGGATTTCATATACAGAAGAACCCACAAGATCAAATTAAAAAAACCAAATAAATAAATAAAAACTAGAAAAACACCATCATAGCAATGATAGAATAAAGCAGAGAAAAACCTCAATGGAAAAGAAAGCAGAAAATACTAAAAATTGGAACAAACAGACATCGAATCAAAAGGGAGGCCAAATGATAAGATGCCACATTTTAGTCTAACCACACCTGTGGTAATCCACCCTCCAGTGCACTCTTCATTCTTACCATTGGTCCGTCGTCAGAGGGGATCCCCTGGAGCCTCGATCCATGTGGAGCCCGTGCAAACTGGGTTTGGGCGTGTGCTCTAAGCACGTGTTTCACAGCAAAAGCTGAAAGCCCAACTGTTTTTGAATGACATGGTGTAACGTTGGGATGGAAGTCATTGCCGTTGACCACGCCAGACCCCAAGCCACGTTGTTGGGCTGGGTTAGGAGCCCTGATTTGAAAGTCAGTTTGAAAATGGAGTGTGTGCAAGTGGGGCGGGAACTCTAGTTGCAGACAGCCTATTTTAATGCCACCAGCAAACGTTACTTTTCTGCCTTTCATTATGGAAGACAGTTTTCCTGTTGGGGTAACAGACTCCCCAAACCTTCCATTTAGATGGAATCTAGAATGAGTGGAGAGACAACCCCCTGGAACTGTCTTCTCATCACTGCAATGGTCTTGGGGACACAGGAAAGACTTGAAGGCTTGGGACTCTTTCTGGCCTGGCTTAGAAGAAAGAGGCTTCTGCTTCTGATATGCTTGCTAGAGAGAAAAGCTAAAGCTTCTATCTCCTTTCCA
>PVJH01032657.1:0-22441 GCA_004026705.1 Nesogale talazaci | reverse complement strand
AAATGCTCGAAAAAAAAGAAAATGTTCAAAATGGATTGTGACTGTAATCTTGCATCTTGATATGATTGGACTGTTGAATTATATGATATGTGGATTATGTGCCAATGAAACTTTTTTTAAAAGATCATCACATTTCCCACAGACTTTTTTGTGGTCACCTCATAAGTTAAAAATGATATCTTGGGCTGAGCCCCGGTGGCGTCGTGGTTGTGCACGGGACTGCGGCCCACTGGGACGGAGGTTCAGTTCCAGCAGTGGGGCTGGGCCTCCTACTCCCACCACCGGAGAGCAGTGATGCCCCAAAAAACCAAAAAAAAAAAAAAAAGATAGCTTATTGATGGAAAAAACCAAATAGACTTTTCCTAGTCTGGAAATATGAGTCAAGTCCCTTTTCTTTTTGTGTATCGGTGTCTATGAAGATAGTATAAGCACACTTTAAAAATTGTTTTAATAGATCTCTCTGTGTGCCATTGGGGTAGTTTCTGATGGTCTCTGCCACTGCCATTCCTGTCGCTTCTTGTGAAACCTGCCATCATTACTTCATCATCTCTTTTCTTTGTAGACATATTTTGTTATTACTCATTCACTTACTCTTTTGTTAGATGGGAGGATCCTGATAGGAGCTAACACATGGGCAAAATATTAGCACCCTTGCCCAGATTGTTGACTATCTTTTATGGTTACTTTAGTGATTTCCAACAGGTCTTTGTACAGATTCTGCCTTTGTCCTGTCCATCCTGCCTTTCATTCCACGGAATAGATTATTCAAATGCAGAAGGTTAGAGTTAACTTGCATCTTATATTTGCTCAAATAGTGCCTGTTTAGGATGAAACTTGTCTGAGGACCCAGTAGTGTTTTGTGTTTTGTGTTTTTTTTAGCCTTTTTGCCCCAGACTAGTGAGTGCCTATTACAGTGTTATAATTTCATACACATCACACTGTAGACATATTGCACAATGTAAAGTGTCCCAAACATAATAAGTTGTCCTGACAGACTAATAGAGAAGTGCTCGGAGACTATAAAAGGGGCCCTGGTGACATTATAGGTGAGGCATTGGGCTGCTAGCCACAGAGTCAGTGGTTCAAACATACCAACCATTTCTTGGGAAAAAAATGTTTTCTTGTAAAAGTTCATAATCTTAGCCACCCCACATAGCACCGTTGTGAGTCAGAGTTGACTCAGTGGAAGTGGATTTGTTGGGTTTAATGAACTGTATAGTTCATCTGTTTTGAAGTTCTGTCCTAAGGCACACCAGTGAAGTGTAAACTCATAGACAAAAATATTTAGAATGTGGCTACTTTTACAGACCTATTAGGACCAGCATCTTTTATTAAGAACTTTTTATTTGTAAGCATTTATGCAAGGTTCAAGGATGATAACAACCAAGAATGTACCCTCTGATATCTCTGATAGTTTTGCAGTCTACAGTGCTACCAAAATACATTTTATTGCTGTGTGCTGTCAAGTCAACTTTTGACTTAAGTCCCATATAGGGTGACCTGGGCTGTAATCTATACAGAAGCAGTTTGGCAGGTCTTTCTTATGTGGAACACATAAGGTGTGTTTGATCAACCAAATTTTCAGTTAGCAACCGAGTGCTCAAGCAGGACCCTCCCTGAACTCCTTATATCACATATGTAGGTATTCCATGTGTCTCTGCAGAAATTAGTTAAGGTTAGTTCTGAAATGAAGCTACCTAAAATTGCTTGTCCATATTGATTTTTTTTTGGGGGGGTGGGGTATCACTGCCCTCAGGCGGTGGGAGTAGGAGGCCCAGCCTTTGCTCCGTGGAGCTGGAATCGAACCTCCATCCCAGTGGGCTAGTCCCACACACAACCACTATGCCACCAAGGCTCAGCCCTGATTTTTGCTAAAATGTATTTAAAAGAAAGAAAATGTATTAAAGGCCATTTATTAGCCATAAGTTATTTAATATAGTTTCGCTTTGAAGACAACCAGTAGCACAATATAACTCCATTACAAAAATTTATCAGTAAAATTATCAGTAAGATTGAAACTTATCAATTAAATGTTAGATTCTTCTGTTAAAATATTTTATGATTTTATATAAACAATGAATATTTAGGTTATGTCGAAATTCTAGGCATGATAACTTATTTAGGAACCCCTGTTTTAGATTTAATAGAAGACAAATCTTTCCTTTTTGATTATTCTTTTTTGGGGGGGGGCCATCACTGCCCTCTGCTGGGAGTAGGAGGCCCAGCCTTGCTCCTGGAGAGCTACCGCTGGATTTGAACAACCAATCCAGTGGGTTGCAGTCCTGCACTCAACCACTACGCCACCGGGAGTTTTTGATTATTCTTCTGTTCATTTTTTAATACGAAGATAAAAGGGCAAGTTATTTTTTGAAGTATTTTTATTTCTTTGTAGATACTTACAAGAAGATTAAGGTTTCGGTTGGAGCGTGCACCTGGTGAAACTGCTTTGATAGACAGGACTGGCAGAATGTTGAAGATGGAACCCTTAGCCACAGTGGAATCATTGGAGCAGTATCTCTTGAAAATGGTGGGTAAATGGCCAGGGCATGGCATTCTCTGCTGCAGTTTAGAACTCTTTAAAGAATTTGGAAAATTAACTCATCAGAGAATATGATGTTATAGTTTGATTCTATTTTTAGGAATCGATTCTAAGAAAATAATATATATAGCAAATGCTTCCTCCGTTAAAGATCTTTATTATTATTTTAGTACTGAAATAGCAAAACCTCAACCAATAAACAGTATTAAGTAATTTCCTATTGTTCTATTATGATTTAGGTATTAAAATATATGAAATAAAATAGTTTAAAAAATTTTATGATGAAGACATTGTACTGAAATGTACTGAAATGGTAAATTAAGAAAATGTGTTGTGAAATTAACATTGGAGAAGTTTGTGGGACTTTCTAGCTTGTATATTTAGAAATATTTTTTTAAGGGGCTCTTATTATAATAAAATAAAAACAATTCATAGTGAGAAAAGACTATGGTAAATACATTTTCAAACTTTAATAAGCTTAATATCTTAAATTTTTTGGTTTAGGTAGCAAAGCAGTGGTATGATTTTGATCGATCTTCATTTGTTTTTGTTCGAAAATTAAGAGAAGGTCAAAATTTTATATTTCGGCACCAGCATGATTTTGATGAAAATGGGATTATCTACTGGATTGGGACAAATGCCAAGTATGTCATTCTTTTTTAATCTAGAGTTCCTACTAAAACTCACTGCCATTGCCTCCATCCTAACTCCTATCCAGTCACCCTTTTTAGTGGTGTTAGAGGCTTTACAATGCTTCCAGGAGCTCACAGCTTCATCTCCTGTGGAGCTTGCTGGCCGGTCGGTTTCAGTTTCAGATCATGAGGTTTGCAGTCTACACTTATCTAATAACCCACCCGCACCCCATTCTTGGAAAAAAAAATTCTGGACATAGAATGAATGTGATTTTACACATACACACACACACACACACACACACACACACTCACACTGTAGAATGAATGTTTTTACACATGCACACACACACACACACACACACACGCATTTGTCAAAAAAGTTTATGGAAATAGAAATAAAAGATAATTGGGGGGCTGAGCCCCGGTGGCATAAGTGGTTGAGTGCGGGACTGCAGCCCGTGGGCTTGGCGGTTCAAATCCAGTGGCAGCTCTCAGGAGTGGCACTGGGTAGCGCCCTTGACCACCAGAGGCAGTGATGCCCCCAAAAAACAACAAAAAAAGATAATTGAGGGCTTGTTGTGGGTGGGACTGCGACCCACAGGGTTGACGGTTCAAATCTAGCAGCAGCTCTTCAGGAGCAAGGCTGGGCTTCCTACTCCCACCAGGGCAGTGATGCCACATACTCACACACACGCGCGCACACAAAAAATAAATAAATTAAAAAAATTTTTTTAAAGATAATTGGATTTTTCTAAGGAACTTTTTGGAGCTCCCGTCATTCGTTTGCATGTTTGTATAAGTCTTGTAGGTTAATTTTTAAATAATCTAAAATTCTTTTGAAGATAAAAATGCTTAAAATGCACCATCCAGAATTTTATTTAAATTACTACAATTTTATATTTAACAAAGTAATGCTTCAGTTTTTAACAGTGTTACCTGAGTTGCTCTTCTCCCCTCCTTCTTCCCTGGATAGAACTGCATATGAATGGGTAAATCCAGCTGCTTATGGACTTGTAGTCGTAACCTCATCAGAAGGAAGAAATCTACCTTATGGCCGCTTAGAAGACATTTTAAGTCGTGATAATTCAGCTTTAAATTGTCACAGCAACGATGATAAGAATGCTTGGTTTGCCGTAGATCTCGGTCTGTGGGTAATACCATCAGCATATACTCTTCGTCATGCTCGTGGTTATGGAAGGTCTGCACTGAGAAATTGGGTTTTCCAGGTATCCAAAGATGGACAGAACTGGACTTCCTTGTATACCCATGTTGATGACTGCAGTCTCAACGAACCAGGGTTAGTGGAGGACTCTTTGCACTTGTGAAGCTCGTGAAAACTGTTGTTGTTTTGATTTATAATTGTGGACGCTTACATAAATTATCCATCCTATAACTTGAGTGCTAAAATTTTAAAGTACCATGTGGAAAAAATAATCTATAACTTAATCAAGTGTTTGTGAGGGAGGGGAGGGAGGAGGAAGAAATGGAGAGCTGATATCAGAGAAGAATGCTTTGAAAACGATGATGGCACCACATGTGCAAATGTGCTCAACACATTGGAGGAATGTATGGATTGTGATAAGAGATGTAAGAGCCCTCAATATAAGTATTAAAAAAACCAAACAATTTGAAAGTACTGATTTAACCAAACTCTTGGTCAGAAATGTTAGAAAAACGAACTTATAGTTCTCAATTATATAAAAATTTTTCTTCACTTTGAATATCATTTTCATTCCACACTTTTTTCCCCTCCCTTTTAACACATTTACAGGTCAACAGCAACCTGGCCTCTTGATCCACCAAAGGATGAGAAACAAGGATGGCGACATGTGAGAATAAAACAGATGGGCAAGAATGCCAGTGGGCAGACACACTACCTCTCACTGTCTGGATTTGAACTGTATGGCACTGTGAATGGAGTGTGTGAGGATCAGCTAGGTAAAGAACTGATAAAAGGTTCCCATAGCTTACTAAATTATCCCTTCAATTTATACAAAGTGATTGTGTTTCTAGAATTACACCAATTTCTACCTTATAGGCAAAGCAGCTAAGGAAGCAGAAGCTAATCTTAGAAGGCAGAGACGTCTAGTACGCTCCCAGGTTCTGAAATACATGGTTCCAGGGGCTCGTGTGATCCGAGGCCTTGATTGGAAATGGCGAGATCAGGATGGCAGTCCACAGGGAGAAGGCACTGTCACAGGAGAACTGCATAATGGTGAGTAAAGTGCTTATTAGCACTTGGAAACCAAGGGTGGAAATACTAGGCTCCCCCCCCTTTAAATTTTGGGATAAATTGTGTCACTGACCCAATACCACATTGAAGAATTAATCTGTTTATTTCATAATAATAGAATTGGCATGTATTTATAAAATAAGAGCAATTTTAATATTCATGGACTTTGATTAGACATGTCACTACTGTTTTGAAGTGGCTCACAAATTAGCATAAACACATTTTCTTACACACATTGTTTCTTCAAAACACATTGTTTTAATTTTGTATTACCACTTCTGAATTTTATTTTAATTTCTTTAGCTTTTCCTTATCTTCATTTCATCACAGGAATTAGGCAGCACTGTTATTTACTGTGTTAGAAATCATATAGGAGAAAAGATATTATTTTTAATTGCCATTTTTCAATAAAGCATAAAATTAGACTCTTAGCCTCTTTAATTATTAGTAGGTTACTAATTAGTGTTTCTCAGTCAGTTTTTCTTGGGGGCTTCTAACTTTAAAGCTATGTAAAAGATCACTTTCAAAATTAAGTTTATCCTTTTGCTGTATATTTTAGGGGAAGTCTATATTTAATAAATTAGGAAATTTATTAAATTTTAATCACACAATTTAGTATCAGGAAAAACTTGGTTTTGCTGATCAGACAGATGTAGACATTTTGTATTTTGGCTGACAAAAATGGTGATTGTTGTTAGCTCGTGATTTATTGTCTTTGTCAGAGAGGATAGTTTCTGAATAGTTAAGCCAACTATTTCCAATAATGTCTAGTCATTACTTTTATTTATAAACCTATGTTTTGGTGATAAGAGAAGCAGTGGATTTTGTACAGTTATGTATAGTATATCTGTGGCCTTTAGACATTAATGTTTTTAGGTTGAGATAAAACATTCTGAATTTTAGTATGAGAGGGTTCTGTTTTGGTTTTTTTTTGCTTTTTAAAAAGTTTTCAACAAGGTACAGCAATTAAATCTGTTTCTTTTTTAAGAATTAGCATTGGTAGAATTAGCCATTTATTGATTATTCCTTAAATATTTGACACATACTATGTAAAGTTACCTGTTAGACTACACATAACAATAGTCAGCAAGTATATGTCAAAAAATAAAAGAATGATCGGGACTGAGCCCCGGTGGCGTAGTGGTTGTGCGTGGGACTGCGGCCCACTGGGTTGGAGGTTCAAATCCAGCAGCAAGGCTGGGCCTCCTACTCCCACCACCAGAGGGAAGTGATCCCCCCCAAAAAAAACAGAGCAAAAAAAAAACCAAAAGCATGATCCTCTGCTTCACCATGTGTAACATGTAAGTAAACAGTTAAAAAAAATTACAACTGCTCTGAAATTATCAGTATAATTTTTGACTAATTATTGCCACACAAATGTCATTTTTTATTTGTGGTTGGAATGTTTTTGAACCTTTTTCATCACACTTCTCCATGTAGCACAAAAGAAGTGGGTTCTTCGGCAGTTATTTCAGCATACAGAATAATTTGAGATAATTGAAATTGAGAATTGAAAGCTACTTATGTAGGTTTGAGGAAGTCAATTTTCCTTTTAGAGTACTGTTATATATTATTACCCATAGGTAATTAAATATTACTTTTACCACTCTAAGCTTCATCAAATGGGTATAAGTGTGTGTGTATACATATATATATGAACTTGACTTGTCAATGTTTATATGTATTTGTGTTATAAAATTTATGAAGACTTTGGCGTAATATATTTATGTGTTATTTTCCCCTCTGAATTAATTATTTTATGACACTAAAATTAGATTATAAAATGTTTTTTAATTTCCTTTTTACAGGCAAAATTTTTCTTGTTTCTTTTGGAAGTTGGTTAGCTCTAAAAAAGACTCTTTCAAGTACGAGTAAACATCCATTGAACGTCATTCTCATCAGTTACTAGTTTTAGCATATAAGTTGTAATTAAAAGCTTTTTAATTTTGACTTTAGAGTTTACTGGGCTTATTCAGATTTATTACACTCAGTCATACCAGCACCAAGTAACTACTAAACTTTGAGAACCAAACCAAAATACTATTTTATTGAGCTAGTGGCCTAAAACACCTACAGTGATATATCATTATAATGTCTGTCCATTAGAGGCTGTAGTACAAACATAGAAATGAGTGGTGGTGGTGGGGGGGGGAAATTAGTGTTGAATGAGTATTTTATGTTATGAGAAATAAAATTTGACTACATAATTTTAGTGTATGTGCAGCCGAAGCGTGCACTTGACCACATAATTGAAGTAACAACAAAACCCCAAACTTTCTTTTTTAAGTCTCCATCGATTCTTACTGAAGTTGTACTATTTTCTTATTTGCATCCACTTTTTGGTGTAGGTATTTAAGTTCTAAAGAGTTTCTTCATTTTAGAGATACCTCATAGATGCAAACATAACCCTTACATTGTTTGTATATATCACCTGAGCGATTAGTCCTGAAATAAAGGAAAATGAAAAGAATTTTTTTAAGTTTCCCAGAAACTTTGTATACAGTATATATTTTTCTTTACAAGATTTCATACAAGAATTGAATCATACTAGTTTTCAAATAGCTAGCCTAATCATTCAAACAAGGAATTGATTAGATTAAATAGATGACATTTAATTTTAGTTGGCAGACCTTGAGTGACTATAGAAATTTAAAAATACAGCACTGGTGAAACGCTGATCCCATATGTGGAGCTACTGTGTGACACGCTCCTCTGTCCTTTCTGTGGGTCTCACAAACTCCTGTCCCTTTCCAGGCTGGATTGATGTCACCTGGGATGCTGGTGGCTCAAACTCTTACCGTATGGGCGCAGAAGGAAAATTTGACCTCAAGCTTGCACCAGGGTACGACCCTGATACAGTGGCATCACCCAAACCTGTTTCATCCACTGTTTCAGGCACAACGCAGTCATGGAGCAGCTTGGTGAAAAACAACTGTCCAGACAAGACCTCTGCTGCTGCAGGCTCCTCAAGTAGAAAAGGAAGCAGCAGTTCTGTGTGTAGCGTGGCCAGTAGCAGCGACATCAGCTTGGGGTCGACCAAAGCGGAACGGAGATCAGAAATTGTAATGGAGCACAGTATAGTTTCAGGAGCTGATGTCCATGAGCCGATTGTTGTTCTTTCATCTGCTGAAAACGTCCCTCAAGCAGAAGTAGGGTCGTCTTCCAGTGCAAGCACCAGCACCTTAACAGCGGAAACGGGAAGTGAAAACGCTGAAAGGAAGTTAGGTCCTGATAGTTCTGGCCGGACTCCCGGAGAATCTAGTGCAATATCCATGGGCATTGTCAGTGTTAGCTCGCCCGATGTCAGCTCAGTCTCTGACTTAACCAACAAGGAGGCAGCTTCACAGCGACCTCTGAGCTCGTCAGCAAGTAACAGACTGTCAGTGAGTTCTCTGTTGGCTGCTGGGGCCCCCATGAGCTCTAGTGCAAGTGTTCCTAACTTGTCCTCGAGAGAAACATCTAGCTTGGAAAGCTTTGTAAGGAGGGTGGCGAACATAGCCCGGACTAATGCCACGAACAACATGAATCTAAGCCGAAGCAGCAGTGATAACAACACTAATACTTTGGGGAGGAATGTGATGAGCACAGCAAGTAAGTGAGCTTTTCCTTATGAAACGAATGCTTTTTTCACCGGTGCGGGATGTCAGGACGGTCTCTGGAAGAGTGCTGCTACCACCTCTAACTAGCTGGTGAACCCTTTTAGCTGCAACTGTGTCGGATTCACCCTTCCAGGAATGTGAACTTGAGTTTGCAAGAAGCATAGTACTGTGAAAGGGCCTCTCATTCTTAGAAAATAATAATGAACTACATTTTTAATGCTTATGTGATAAGTGATTGCTTAAAGCTGTGTGCTTAAGTAGATGACCATTAAATATCATAGTTTGTGGAAACGATAGCGCATTATATTGGTGTGGCTTTTACTGAAGTCCAATTGATTTGGACCTTTGAAAGTTGCTCTCATTAAAGATAGTAGTGGGTCAAAGTAATCCCTTTGTAAAATGACAACTGGGGACTATTTCATTGTCTGCCGGTTAGAAAGTCAGTTTGTTTTTAAATAGCTTGGTTTAATTTAATAATAGTGCTATAAGGGGGAATCGATCACAAGGCTCTACAGATAACGCCCTCCCAGGGGGAATGAAAAGCAGAAGAGTGGGAAAGGGAGACGGCAGACAATGTAAGATATGTAAACTATAATTTATCAAGGGTTCATGAGGGAGTGAGGAAAAAATGAGCGGATATCAAGGGCTCAAGTAGAAAGAAATGCTTTGAAAATGATGATGGCAACATATGTACAAATGTGCTTGACACGATGGATATATGGATTGTGGTAAGAACTGTTTAAGAGCCTCCAATAAGAGTATTTAAGAATAAAAAAAATAGTGCTACAAAAATCAGAATTTTTTACTTGGATTTCAGTTGGTTTCCCAAAGTTACTATTCTTTAAACCTTTTCACTATTAGTGTGTTTATTTTTTAATTTTTTAAAAATCAGTGAGTTTAGGACAGTTTTTCTTACTAGAAAATCTGTGTTTTAAAGGTGTTGCAATCATATGTTTATATACTGATTTGCTTCATTTTTTCTTTAGCTTCTCCTCTTATGGGTGCACAGAGCTTCCCTAATTTGACCACACCTGGTACTACATCAACGGTGACTATGTCAACATCCAGTGTGACCAGTAGCAGCAATGTAGCAACTGCAACAACAGTTTTATCAGTGGGCCAGTCGTTAAGTAATACTTTGACCACCAGCCTCACATCAACCTCCAGTGAAAGTGACACAGGTCAGGAAGCAGAGTATTCCTTATATGGTAAGTTACATTTTAAAGTGAAAATATTTAAAGACTGATGTAGTGCATGCACTTAGTGTATTTTCTCTCTCTCTCTCTGTATGGTGTTTCTAACATAGGGTTAGAAAATAATGATTCTCTTCTTACAAATACAGCATCTAACATATGCTTGAAAACCAGTGGTGTGTGAAAAGGATTCCGAAATTATTGGATTATAAATAAAGCAGACATCTAGGACCTGTTTTGTTACCCTTTTTTGCCCTTGGTGACTATTACAAATTTTTTTTTAAGATTGTTATTTGACGCTCTTAAAGCTCTTAAAACCTCCTACTCCCACCACCTGAGGGCGGTGATGCCTAAAAAAAAAAAAAAAAAAAAAAAAGCTCTTAAAACAACCCACCATTATATTCTAAACATTGACATTCATTTTGGTCCCTTGGTATCAGCTCCCCTTTTTTGCATCCCGCCCAAACTTGAAACCCCTTGATAAATTAAGATTATTATTTTCATATCTTGCACCACCTACTGTCTCCCACGTTTCTGTTGCTTGTCCCCCTTGGGGGCAGGGGTTGGGGATGTTAGGCATCAATCATTGTGACAGGTTCCCCCTTCCCTGTTACAATTTTTTAGAAGCACCATCAAAACAAAAATATTTGACACATTTATCAAAAAACAAATAAGAATATGTGATACTTTGTCTTTTGGGAACAACTTCTTATGTAGGTAACCTTTGAATTTTTGAAATAGCTAACGAATGTTTTGTTAAAAAGTTCCCCAGTTAAATCACCATGTTTCCCACGGTATAATCAGTGATAAGCAATTTGATTAGATTAAAATATGTGTTTTTAATCATTTTATTATGTCTAAATGGGAACTACTTTGTAGAACTCCTGGAAAAAAAAAAAGAAAATCGTGTCATCTACCCCTTGCAGAGATAACCACTGATTTCATTAAAAATGTATGTATTGGCTGAGCCCTGGTAGCGTAGAGGTTGTGCGCGGGACTGCGGCCCACTGGGTTGGAGGTTCAATTCCAGCTCCCAGGAGCAAAGGCTGGGCCTCCTACTCCTACCACCTGAGGGCAGTGATGCCTAAAAAAAAAAAAAGTATGTATTGTGTTTAAGGTGAATATCTACACAGCAAATTAGATGCCTTTTTAACAATTTTGACAAATTAATGATGTTGATTACTCTGTTCCCAGTGGGAGCTCATTGGGGTCTTGATTTGTATTTTCCATATGTGTAAGAAGCTTGAACATCTTCACATATGCTTATTAGCCAATGAAATATGCTCTGTGGAGAAATCTTTTCATCTTCTTTGTCCATTTTTAAAATGAGTTTCTTTTGTAATGATCTGTCAACATCCGTTTTGTGATATGATGTGGATGTCCTCTGTTTTCGTAGCCCCATATTTTAGATAGCAACATGGTTTTTGAATCATAATCATTTAATAAATGAGGATTGGATCAGTAAGATCATGTCATCTCCAAATAAACACTCTTATTTTTGCCTTCCTTGTTTGGGTACTTTTTCATTTTTTTCCTTACCAAATTGCACTGACTGGAACTTCTGATACAGTGTGAGCTAGTATTTTTATTTGGGCTGAGCCTCGGTGGCATAGTGGTTGAGTGCGGGACTGCGGCCCACTGGCTTGGCGGTTCAAATCCAGCAGCAGCTCTCCAGGAGCAAAGCTGCGCCTCCCACTCCCACCAGAGGGCAGTGATGCGGCTCCCCCCCCCCCCCCCAAAATTCTTTTTTTTTTTTTTTATTTTTTTTTTAGGCTTTTTTTTTTTTTTGGGGGGGGGGGGGCATCACTGCTCTCCGGCGGTGGGAGTAGGAGGCCCAGCCCCACTGCTGGAATTGAACCTCCGTCCCAGTGGGCCGCAGTCCTGCGCACAACCACTATGCCACCGGGGCTCAGCCCTTTTGTTTCTAATCTTAGCGAGATAAGCTTTCAGTGTTTCACTAATGAATATGATGTTTGTTGTGAGTTTTTGATACATGCTTTTTATTATCCTAAAGGATTTCTCAGTTTGTGTTTTGCTTAACAATTCTGTAGTCAGACGGGTTATCCATTGCACAGCTGGCCCACAACTTTGACTAACATTTCCTTGAGCACAAAGTGCTTAGTGAATAAATCTAAATAAAAAATCTATTTTTGTTTTTATGGGCCGGCCTTGCACTCAAGCTCTCTGTGGTGCTTAGGCCATTCACAATTTTACCCCAGTCTTGGTTTTCTGACAACTCAGTAGTGAGCATATGTCCTATTCTGGACTTGTGTGCTGCTTTTAAAATTGCCCAATATATTTTAGTGCTTATGAATTCCCTATTTTCCAAAAAAGTCCTCTTTTTTTCTTCTGATATTTTATATCACAACCAGTTTTATGTCTCAACTAGTTTTTTGCTCCATGTAGCTGTTCGTGTTTTGATCACTTTTCGGTCTTTTTTTTTTGGGGGGGGCGGGCAATCACTGCCCTCAGGTGGTGGGAGTAGGAGGCCCAGCCTTTGCTCCGTGGAGCTGGAATTAAACCTTCATCCCAGTGGGCTGCAGTCCCGCGCACAACCACTACGCCACCGGGGCTCAGCCCACTTTTCGGTCTTTTAAGCAATGCCATTCCTCACCATTTTCACACATCAAGAACATGAACTACTGGGAAAGGCAAGGTCAAGTAACACCAGCGTTTTCCTGCCATTTCTGAGTTGCCCTTCTCTTGATGCAACATTTGTATGGATCCTGTAAACCCTTACTGTTTTCCTGGATTCTGACAGTCGGTTCTGACAGTTCTCGGTTTTGTTTAATCTTTGGTGTTTCTATAAAGAAACAAGAATTTGGAGCGACTTGTTGACTCTGCTTGGTTGAGTTGTGCTGGGCTAATGTAGATTGGACTCTGTTTTCGTTGGAGATGAGGCAGAGAATATGATGACGAAGGGAGCTAAAAGTATTAAAAGTTTACTGAACTTCCTTTTTTGCAAGATAATAAAAGATGCTGCACATGATGTTACATAATACTATGGGAATAAAAATCCCATTAACCTTCTAGATCACAACCAGTGAATGACAGAATTTAAGTTAGGTCTGACTGATTCTTTTTCTGTTTTTTTGGTCTTAAAAGATTATTTTAGATTTCTTGGGCTCATATGTTTGTTAAATGCCTCTCACCCTTATAAACTCCATGTATGCTCAGTTCATGTCTATGTAACTGGTGTCTCCCATTAGTCTTGGCATCTAAGACTTCCTATTATTGAATAACTCCAAAGTCTTTTCTTTTCACTAGGTTATGCTTTTAGTGTTAGAAAGTAGTGATATGGCTGAGCCCTGGTGGAGTAGTGGTTGTGCGTGGGACTGCGGCCCACTGGGATGGAGGTTCAATTCCAGCTCCGCAGTAGCAAAGGCTGGGCCTCCTACTCCCATCACCAGAGGGCAATAATGCCCCCCAAAAAACAAAAAAATAAGAAAGTAGTGGTATAGTTGTTTCTATTTTTTTAACTTTATGCATTTAGTTAATGTTTCATAGTATGACTTTGTAGGTTCTAATTTAGCTTCTGATTATCTGTGGTCCTGTGTTGTTTGTTCCTCAATCGAGTGGTGGAAAGGAGTACTACCACTGAGCATGATCTTCATGCTCGTCCTTGAAGTTTAACATTGTAAAACTAATGTGATCTTGGGTGATGCAACTTGTTTGCTCTAGGCAACATGTTGGCTATTTGAGCCCAGTCAGCAGCAATCAGAAAGAAAGATTTTTGTGATCGGCTTCAATGAAGATGATAGCAAAGAAAACATTTCAATTCTGTAACACATGGGGTGGCAAAACATGAGTTGAAATGGTCTCAGTGGCACAGAGCTACAGTTTGGGGAGTTGTAAAGTAACTTTGTGGTGTGTCGACAGTAAGTTGTTGACTTTGTTTTCTAGATTTTCTTGATAGCTGCCGTGCCAGTACTCTGTTAGCTGAGCTGGATGATGATGAAGATTTGCCTGAACCAGATGAAGAAGATGATGAAAATGAAGATGACAATCAGGAGGACCAAGAATACGAGGAGGTTATGGTAGAGATAGTGCTTCCCATTTTCTTCAGTAAGATGAGATATTAATAATAAATCAAAGAGATGAAAAGCCAAATCATGATTAAGCTTTGAAACAAGGAAATAATAACAATAATGGTGTCATTAATTTGGTCAGTTAAGAGCACTTTCCCCTCCCCCCCTAAGAATTTGACTTACTCTTCTTTAAAAGAAAAGAAAATTGTTGTATTTGAAAAATGCTATCGTGTCACATCGTGATGTGTTAGCAGGTTTTAAAATGATGAAGTTAGTGAAGACCTGCCCTAGTCCTCGAGCAGGTCGTCGCTATGTTTGGACCACGATTATAGTCCGACTCTTCTGTTACCTGCCCTTCGGCGAGCGGTTCACGTATCAGCTCCTCGTTTCCCTCATTTAGCCATTCGATGGCGCCAGAGAGCAGCAAGAGTGCTGGACAGTAGTGGAAAAGTGGTTGTGAGCCAGACCTGCGTGTGTTTAATGCCCGGTGGTTTGGAACATTAATGCTGTCTTTTGGTGCCATCGAGACTAAATTGCTCCAAAAAATGTTTTCAGATTCTGAGTAATTTGGTAAGTTGAGTTTTAAAGGAGTAGAGAACTTTTTTTTTTTTTTTGGCATCACTGCTCTCCGGCGGTGGGAGTAGGAGGCCCAGCCCCACTGCTGGAATCGAACCTCCGTCCCCGTGGGCCGCAGTCCCGCACAACCACTACGCCACCGGGGCTCAGCCTGAGTAGAGAACCTTTTTAAACGTATGTTTTAGAACATACTTTCAGCATGTGTTGCTTTGGGTTTCTCTGTGAAAGAGGCTAGTATAATATGCCCAATAAATTTTAAACTGCTCTGAAGATAGGGACAAAGACCAAGTCTTTTTCACTGACAATTTCATTATGAGTTTATAGTTTCTGGACAAGTCTTCACCAGGACATGTAAACTAATTAGGTAATTTTAAATTCAGATTCTGAGGCGTCCATCCCTGCAGCGTCGAGCCGGCTCTCGCTCTGACGTGACTCACCATGCAGTCACATCACAGCTGCCGCAGGTCCCGGTTGGAGCTGGCAGCCGGCCGATTGGGGAGCAGGTAATATCCTCATGAGCTTTTCTACAGTGCTTCTTGTTATTTTTACAGTAAAGCACCAACCAGGATGTGTGCAAAAAAATATAGATGCGTAAAAAAAGAGGGTAAGAGGGGGAAAAAGCCGAAAAGAAATTTACCCACCTACTTGGGTTTCATCTTCCAGGCAGAATCCATGCTTGCTGTGATACCATGTCTGTAGGGCTTTCTTCCTCGAAGCCTCTTTCCTTGACCTTTCAGTAATAGTAAGCATGCACTGAAAGGGTTAATAAGCGTCCTCTAAAAATTGTTTTACTAATTAGTGTGTTGGTAGTTGTACCTGTAATGGCGGTGGTAGGATAGCAGGAAGAGAAGAAGCAGTTAATCCAAGTGCTGGTCTATTAGTTAATATTCGTTGATTAGTCATTACTCCTGAATATTTAGTTTAGTACTTTTCACGATTTAAAATTTGCATAAACTATTTGAAGGTTATTATTTGTCCTGTTTTCAGGTAAATTAATTGCTAAAGGTTTTGTGTAATTTATAGTTTTAGATCCAGGCGTACCAGTTTCACAACTGTCTGTCAGTTTAATCTGTTGAAAGGTTAATTTTCAGTTGTTCAAATACTAGATACTTAGAATTTGTGGATCACTTTTTCAGTTAAGATGAGTCTGTCCTCCTTAAAAAGGTATATTTAAAAAAGGACATTTTTAAAATACCCAGGCAAAAGAACAGTATAATAAACTTGAATGTATCTGTTATTTGTGAGGCAAATGTGATAACCACTACACTAAAGAAACAAGCTTAGCATGTATCCATTATTTGATCTTAAATTATAAGCTCTCTCTTTAGTTTGGTATGTTTAATCCCTAGTAATGTAAAGTCGACTCCCAGTCATTGTTATCTTTAATGTCTGTAAATCACCATGTACTGTAACTTAGATTTTTTTTTGGGGGGGGCGGTGGGGGGAATCACTGCTCTCCAGTGGTGGGAGTAGGAGGCCCAGCCCCACTGCTGGAATTGAACCTCCGCCCCAGTGGGCTCCAGTCCGCGCACAACCACTACGCCACCGGGGCTCAGCCCATAACTTAGATTTTTTAAAAAACGTTACTTACTTATTTTTATTTTAATAAATTACTTTATTGGGTGTTCTTACAGCTCTTATAACAATTCATACATCAGTTATATCAAGCATATTTGTGCGTATATTGCCATCATCATTTCCAAACCATTTTCTTTCTACTTGAGCCCTTGGTATCAGCTCCTCCTTTTCCCCCTCCCTCCTCCACCCTCCATTCATCGTGACTCCTTGATAATTTATAAATTTTTATTTTCATATTTTACGTAGTCAGCTGTCTTCTTTCACCCATGATTTAGGTGTTTGTCTCCCTGGGGTCGGGGTTGGAGGTTCGTACATTGATCATTGGACCCAGTGTCCCATGTTTCCCCCTTCTTTCCCCTCTCCTCAACCTTCCTGGTATTGCTACCCTCAATAGTGGGCCTGCGGGGTTTCTCTGTCCTGGATTTTGTGTGTTGAGGGCTCATATCTGTAAGTGGTATACATGCTCTGGTCTAGCCAGATTTGTAAGATAATGGGGGGAGCCTTAGAGAACTGGAGAGATGTTATATGTTTCGTTGGTGCTCTGATGCACCCTGGCTGGCCCGCCCCTTCTTCGTGATCTTTCTGTGAGAGGATGTCCAGTTGTCCACAGATGGACTTGGGGTCTTCTGATGGCTGATGCTGATCTGTCAGCACCTTGTGATCAGACGGATTGGTGTGCTTCCTCCATGTGGCCTTTATTGCTTCCCCTTTTGGATGACTGCTTGTTTAGCTTCAGACCTTAAAATCTTCATTTTAAACCTTTAACTTTTACTTATAAAATTTCATATGAAATTGCAAAAAATGTATAGAAGTGTCTTTAGTGCTTTCACCATTTCTCCTGGTTGCGTCTTATATAATTATTGTATAAAATCAAAGCCAGGAAATTGATACACAACTAGTGTATGTTTCTTTGTTATTTGGTCACATGTAGATTTGGGCAGCCATCACCAGTACAACTGAATTTGGGTACATTTATATCACTAATAATTTTATATACATCGGTAGATATATATTTACTTTTATGCTTAAATACTGTTAAGTAGGTAGTAAATCAGCTATAGGGAACTATTTATAACGTCTTAATTTATGGATAGCACATTACTTTTGCGGTAATGAAATCCATTGTCTTAGACTGTTTGACCGTAAGTGGGGCTGCATTTTCATAGGAGGAAGAGGAGTATGAAACTAAAGGAGGACGCCGGAGAACATGGGACGATGACTATGTGCTAAAGCGGCAGTTTTCTGCTTTGGTTCCCGCTTTCGATCCTAGGCCTGGCCGTACTAATGTCCAGCAGACGACTGATCTAGAAATCCCACCCCCAGGTGCAGCCTCTTTGAATTCTTTCAAATATAATTTTAATAGGTGGCAATAAGATGAAGGGGTTAAATTAGTTGCTGCTTATACATTTGGCTATCAAGTAAGTTTCAGGAAAAACTATATATCACTTGTAAGTCCTTTTAAAAATCTCTACAGATCTTTATTTTTAAGTTCTGCACCCAGTTTGTATGTATTGATGATTGCCAAAGTATTACTTATATTGTCAGAAATTGGAAATGACCTGAGTTATGTCTGATAACAAGAGTGTTTCAATTAAGGTGTGATTGTATACCATGTTGGGAGAACATTAGCTTGGAATAAGACATAATGCTTCCTATGATAGGAGAAAAAGATTCATGAACTAATAAAACCAGAATCAACAACCAGATATACACTCTGAACCTCATTGTTTAGTGTATGTGTATGTTTACTTCATGACTCATTCACTTAGGGTAAGCTAAAGGTTGACGGGTCATTTCCCAGAGTATGTGACTTTCTCTTTATTGAGGATTTAGGAAAATTTTTATTATTTATAAAATCTTAGATAATGTTAGAAGTTAGCATGTATTTCCTAATAAAAAGTGAGAATTCTCTATTATGTACCTGAATGAAAGATGAGACTTTCTACTCCTGTAAAGACTGACTGTCTCACAGACTCACCAGGCCGATTCTACCCTATCGTATGAGGTCGCCAAGATTCGGAATTGACTCTAGGGCAGGGAGCATGAGATGATATATTCATCTAGTCTAGTCTAGCACTGCCTTTATTTATTTATTATTATTATTTTTTGTCTTTATATACTCAAGCTGTATTACTCTCATTTTCATAAACAAAACTATTCAGGCCTGGGTTTGAAAGTATTTATTTGTTTGTTTTTGGGGGGGGGGGGGCATGACTGCCCCCTGGTGGGAGTAGGAAGCCCGGCCTTGCTCCTGGAGAGCTGCTGCTGGATTTGAACCACCAACCCTGTGGGCCTCAGACCCGCACACAACCACTGCAACATCGGGGCTCAGCCCTGAAAGTGTTTTTTAAATGTGAAAAAATTTATATGTGTGTGTGTGTGTGTGTGTGCATGTGTGTATGTAAAAACTTTATTTTACCTATTTCATATATTTTTAAGTAACTGCTTCTCCTTTAGCAAATACAAGGGGCATCAAAAAGTTCCAGGGGGGTGGGGGGTAGTTAATGTAAAATAGAATTAAAGGACATAGAGGGTTTTCCATGAACTTTTGAAACCGCCTTGTATTTGCAGAACACTTTGGGTCTCATGTAGTCTTGTCTTATAATGCAATAGTATTTTTTTCTAGATCACTTTTAAATATTACAAAATTGTTTTTCACATTTTTAGGAACACCACATTCAGAGCTTCTAGAAGAAGTTGAATGTACTCCATCACCACGATTAGCCCTTACTTTGAAAGTGACAGGTCTTGGAACCACTCGTGAAGTTGAATTACCACTCACCAATTTCAGATCAACCATCTTTTACTATGTGCAGAAATTGCTTCAGCTGTCCTGTAATGGCAATGTGAAGTCAGATAAACTTAGACGTATTTGGGAACCAACATACACGTAAGAGGCTTTTTGTTTTTAGTAGATATATTTTTCAGTGCAATGGAGCTTCAAAAAAATTGATGAAAATAGAACAAAACGATAATGGAATTCTTTTTGAAGATCCTTCATATATAAGCGGAAAAGCATAGTACTGTTATAGTTCGCTTCATAGAAATAAAAAGATTTGGCTGTTTTCTGTTGGTTTACACCACTGAGAGTTACCATGACTAATTGATAAATTAATACATTTTCATCCTATTTAGACATAATATGTGCTATTTTCTATAAGTTTAGCATTGTGGGGCTGAGCCCCTGTGGCGTAAGTGGTTGAGTGCAGGACTGCGGCCTGCAGGCTTGGCGGTTCAAATCCAGTGGCGGCTCTCAGGAGCAGCACTGGGTAGCGCCCACGACCACCAGAGGCAGTGATACAAAAAAAAAAAAAAGTTTAGCATTGTGTTCTTTACTTTAATTACATATTTTCTAATGTTCTTTCAGCAGCTTGAAGCTAGCTCCTTTTGAGCTAGAACAGTAAGTCATCCTGGCATTCTCTCTCCGCTCAGTTTTTCTCTCTGTTCAATTTTTTTTGGCATCACTGCCCTCTGGTGGTTGTGGGAGCCTCTTCAATTTTTAATGAAGCTTAAAAAATTTTTTCAACTGCTGTACATGAAAATAAGCTCTCCTAGTCAGTTATTTTTAATCCTTTATTCCATTAAGACACAGGCGTAAACTGATTTTCATTCCTTTATTTTTTAATTTTATTTACAGTACTTTAGTACAGCTATAACAACACAGCAGATTCATATTTTTAAAGTCTCTGGTTAGGCATGTGCGCACTGTGCAGTGGTACTAAATTTATAACCCCCCCAAAAATTAGAACCCACGATTTCTGTTCCTCTCCATATGATTAACAAATTAGTTTCTTTGTTTCTTAAAAATTCTCTCAAGTTCAATTTGTAATGCAAGCACAGCTAAATGAATGACAGTCATGTATATAATTTAAAAAGTAACAATTGAAGCCTTTCCATGAATAACCACAAGTAATTTAATTTATAAATTAATTTGAATAATATCTTTATGTTTAGAATCATGTACAGAGAAATGAAGGATTCTGACAAAGAGAAGGAAAATGGAAAAATGGTATGTCATTTTAGAAAATGAGTCTTATCCCTGGCTATGTAGTAAAGAGAAAGAAATACTAACATGTTATCATTAAAAATTTGAGCAAGCAATCTCTAACCCAGAATTCCGTGTAAACGAGAATAAATGCATGATAGTAAAGCTCCCTCAGGCAATGCATGCGAGATATCTGCGGTGACACAAGGGAAAGACCAACTTTCGGTTTTTCCTGTTGTAGGGGTGCTGGTCTATAGAGCATGTGGAACAGTACCTTGGCACTGATGAATTACCAAAGAATGACTTGATAACCTACCTGCAGAAGAATGCAGACGCCGCTTTCCTGCGCCACTGGAAATTAACTGGCACTAATAAAAGTATTAGGAAAAACAGAAATTGTTCTCAGCTCATAGCTGCATACAAGGTATATATTGGCATCAGAACATGTTGATTTGGAATGGCTTTGTGCTTTGTTTTGCAGCTACTAAAAATTGTTAAGAGGGAATCATTGGAATGTACTAAAAGAGGGGTGGGGTGGGAATCGGTTAATTAACATTGTTCATGTGCAC
This sequence comes from Nesogale talazaci, assembly GCA_004026705.1. Classification (NCBI taxonomy): domain Eukaryota; kingdom Metazoa; phylum Chordata; class Mammalia; order Afrosoricida; family Tenrecidae; genus Nesogale; species Nesogale talazaci. The sequence goes on along the minus strand of PVJH01032657.1, from coordinate 1,506 downwards.
ATTTCAAATATGGCCTCTTGTAGCATTAGATCAGACTTTTAACTGACTTGTGATGGTTCCATTTTATTTGGGAATTTTAATTTTATTTCTGACTTGTAATGCTGTGTTTTCACTTGAAAAGAAGAAAATCTGAAGTTTCAGCCTCTTCAATACCAACAGAATAATGTCTTATTTTTGAAAATGTGATTAATGGCCACTTTTTTCTACAGGATTTCTGTGAGCATGGAACGAAGTCTGGGTTAAACCAGGGAGCCATTTCTACTCTTCAAAATAGTGATATTCTTAATTTGACAAAAGAACAACCTCAGGCCAAGGCAGGCAATGGACAGAACCCTTGTGGAGTAGAAGATGTCCTTCAGCTTCTGCGTATTCTGTATATAGTTGCAAGTGACCCTTATTCAAGAATATCCCAAGAAGGTCTGTAAGAAGCCTTGCGCCATCTCTGCAGCATTTTGAGTAGCAAACCAGCTTGTATTTTCTTAATTTTATTAATTAATTTTACAGAAGGTGAAGAGCTACTTCAGTTTACTTTTCCACCAGATGAATTCACTAGCAAAAAAATTACAACAAAAATTTTACAACAGATTGAGGTAAGTCTCTGCCAGTTGAAATCTTCATTTTGTGGCAGCTGGACTTGTAAAAGTATTGTCTCTTGTTTTCTACCTCCCACAGCCATTGCATGTATTTAAGTGCAGAAGAGTTAACTTTTTCTTTCTTCAACATTGTTTTATAGCACTCAGACAGATTTCTTTTAATTTTTAGGAACCGTTAGCCCTGGCAAGTGGAGCTCTGCCAGATTGGTGTGAACAGTTAACCAGCAAGTGCCCTTTTCTAATTCCATTTGAAACTAGACAGCTTTATTTCACATGTACAGCCTTTGGTGCATCAAGGTAGGAAATGTTTCTTATATCTGTAGAGTAAATGTTGTTTAGTGTTATGTAACCTTAGAATATATAAGTATACTGTTGTTAGGATTGGGGAAGGGAATATACTAACGGGTTTCAGAAAATTTATGAGAATATCGAATTAGAAGATAATGGATCTTTTTCCGTGAAAAATTGAAGTCCCTTCATATTACCTTGTGTTCTTTTAAAGATGTTATTCTTTTAAAGAATGAATCTGGGCTGAGCCCCGGTGGCGTAGTGGTTGTGTGCGGGACTGCGGCCCACTGGGATGGAGGTTCAATTCCAACTCCCAGGAGCAAAGGTTGGGCCTCCTACTCCCACCACCTGAGGGCAGTGATGCCTAAAAATTAAAAAAAAAAAAAAAGAAAGAAAAGAATGAATCTCTATTGTGTGTGCTCTGTTGGAATAGAGTGGATTGAATCAAATGTTGCCATTAACTAATAGACAGTATACATTGCTCCAGTGACTTACATTACTAGGAGCTGAAATTCCCGACAGCAAATGGAATGATGGTATTGAATAGCTTTGGTAACATTTGTAAGATCAATAATGTTTATCTCAGGCGGAGCCCCGGTGGCGCAGTGGTTGTGCGCGGGACTGC
>PVJH01032656.1:0-22426 GCA_004026705.1 Nesogale talazaci | reverse complement strand
GCTCAACTTCCTACTGGGTTTCAATATTTTATCTCTGTTACATTAGTCTTAGTCAATCCCTATCGAACCTCCCACACCCACCCCGCCACCGGCCACCAACCCTAAACCACCTGCTACTCCCCCATCCCCAGATTGACCAACACCCTCCCCCACATTTACCCTGGTACTATCAGTCTCGTCGTCTCCACCCCCAGACCACCCATGTAGCCCACCCCATCCAGATAGGCCCCATCCAGATAAAACTACATACTCCTAAAAAGGGCATCCCAAAATGAAGCAACCAAAGAAAAGAAAACAATGATTCAATAACAAAATACAAGAAAACAATGATGAAACAACAAAAGACAACTGGCTTTTTTCCAGTTTGGCTTACAGGCCAGACCCCTCCCCTTAGCTCAGGACAATTATGCTTGCTACACCCAGCTGGGAGAGCCCCACCCTGTGCAGAGCGGCCTAAAGGTGGAGAAGCTCATCCATCTGCCACCTGGGAATTTTCCGCCCAATTTCTTATAGGGGAATTCCAGCCTCTGTGTTTGGGGAGACCTCTGGGGGTCCATCTGACTGAGGAATCTTCCTCCCACCAGCCTTGTGCCTAGCATGGCACAGGGTGGTTCCAACAGCGGTGGCCAGAATTCTGAGCTGCTGCAGAAACCACTGCCCAGGCTCTGTGGTGATCTGCCTGATCAGGTGGTTCCACCCACTATTCACGGTGCTCTACTCAGAAATGGATAGCCCCCCAGTCTTCCATGGCACTTCCCTTGCAGTGGGCATCCCCATGCACCCCCTGCAGTAACCCAGGGTGCCGAGGGTAGGACCATCCCAGCTCCTGGTGAGAACGTGCAGTGCAGCACCATCCTTGTGGGTCCACAACAATCCAACCTGTGGACCCTGGGAAGACCACCCAACTTGCCCTCCAGATAATAGAATACTGGTTCACTGGGGTAAAAGTAAAGTCTCAAGAGGATAAAGTGTTAGGTTAATTCCATAGTGAAATTAGTCACAGGGAGTTCAAAGACACATTCCTTTAAGTCTCTCAGAGAGAACCAGTGCTCTTCGAGTCCCTGGAAAATGGCACCTGGTTCCTCAAAACAATGCAACACAGACAGCAATCAGCCCCAACAACCTCAATGAAAAAGCAGGAGAAATAAAAGGTAATGGCAGAAGATACCCTGAACCTAATGGCATGAATAGAAGAAGCAGTCATTGATATGCCACAGAAACAAATTTTCAGAATGATGTTTGGAGTCATACACGATATGAAGAAAACAATACAGAAAAAGGATGAATTGATAGATGAAATAAAACCCATACACCACAGGGAAATACGAGAGTTTACGGATGAGATAACAGAAAACAACAGCAGACTCACAGACTTCACGAATCAACTGGAGGAGGCTGAAAGCCACATCAGTGACCTAGAGTATGGCCAAGTGTAATTTAACATATGCGAACAAAAATCTAATAAGATTATCAGAGAAACTGAAGGAAATGTAAGATCTATGTCTAATGCTATAAGGAGAAATAACATCAGAATTATTGGTCTCCTGGAGGAAGACATAGCAAAAAAGCATCTGCAACAATAGTCAGAGTATTCCTGGAGGAAAACTTCCCTAGCTTAGTGAATGAAAACCAGGCAACCATTCAGGAGGCTGAAAGAACACCAGCTAGCCTGAATCCCAAGAAGAAGTCACCAAGACATACAAATAAGAATAGGCTCAGACCTGTCAGCGGACACTATGAAGAAGAGAAGAGGGTGGAGTAATATATTCCAAAAATTGAAGGAAAATAACGCAAATCCAAGAATACTCTACCCAGCCAAATTATCTATCAAGATAGATAGAGAAGTAAGAGTTTTTTCAGACAAGGAAAAACTCAAAGAATATGTTAGAAGGAACCCAGCCCTACAAAAGATCCTTGCTGACCCAGTATGGGCAGAAGAACAGCATTCATCAAGCATAAATAAGAGAACACCACTTGGAACGACCTCTCCCAGAGGACAAGAAAGAGAAAACAGCACTGAAAATAAGACTGGCTTAAGGGTGGAAAGAAATCAAGAAGTGATCAATCCTCACACACACATCCACAACACACTGAAGAGAAAGGGAGATAGGGAAAAACCGAACACAAAACGTAGAAGATGACATCATCTATTCCACAGTTGGAGATAATAATCTTAAATATCAATGGACTGAACTTGGGCATCATAAGACTGAGGCTAGCAGACTGGCTTAGAAAACACAACCCATCAATCTGCTGCATACAGTAGACACATCTCAAGACTACGAAAAAATAGGCTGGTAATTATTATTTATTATAACACCGATAAAGAGATCATAAGAGAGAGAGAGAGAGAAAAGAGCATTAGAAATTACATATATATCCTTTCATGATACATGCTCACCTCTGCCCCCTAGTCAGTCCATGTGGAGAGGGAGACAGGAGAGTGGCGGCCGGGATAGAGGCATGAAGCAGGCTTGAGAGAGGCAGGCTTGAGAGAACCTCTATCTTACATCCCATCCCTATATACCAAGCCAGTCCCCTAATTACAGGCAAGGGCATACATCACAGGAAGGGGCTATGCCATGTGTACACATTATAGGAAAGGGAGCTATCAGGGTCCCATGTGAGGAGATAAGACCCCAGACTCCTGGATGTGGCTAAACAGGTTAGGCTAGAGATCATTAACATCAGCATGTGAATCGGCCCACAGGCCTCAAAGGAAGGGAACCATCATCCTAACAGCAGGGGAGTTAGCTCTGTGGTTGGGACAACACAAAAGCCTTAGATAACTGGACTCTTAGGGAGAATAGCTAATTCAACTTCTATAACAAATGCTGGCAAACAGTTTGCCTAATATTTGGAGTATAATAATTGTGGAAAAGTACTGTCTTCACCCCACACCTACGTGCCTCATTTCCTCCCCATTTTGACTTGGTTCTTTTAATTCCCTTGGCCCTGTTTGTGTTAGTCTGGGATGACTAGAGAAACAAATTCATAGACACTCAGAGGTATATAAGACAGAACTTTATATAAAGAGTATTTGTACATTAAGAAAACATCCCAACCCAGTCCAGATCAAGTCCATACATCTGATATTAGTCCATATGTCCGATACCAACTTGTAAATTCCTTTTCAGACTCAGGCAACACAGGAAATGACACCGAATGCAGGACCATCACTGGCCAGTGGGTGGAAATGCTTATGGGTTCAGTGGCAGTGGAAACATCTCCACACTGGTGTGGATCTCCATGTGGCTACTTGAGCTCCAGGGCTCTAGCATAGCTCCAGGTGGCTTGTCTGCAGGAATGTCTCAGAGAGAGAGAGAGAGAGAGAGAGAGTTCTGCCTCCCATGGGGTATTTACCTCTTTGTATAGACCTGTCTCTGTGGGCTTCTAAGACTCTTGATGACAGTACGATTGACAAGCTAAGCTTCACCCCCTTCACTCTTAGTCTCACATTGACAACAGATTATGTAACTACCTCACTGTGGGATTTTTAAAAAGAAGGGTTTGGGGAAGTGGTTCTCAACCTACCTAATGCTGTGACCCTTTAATACAGTTCCTCATATTGTGGTGACCCCCCAACCATAAAATTATTTTTGTTGCTACTTCATAACTGTCATTTTGCTACTGCTATTAATCTTAATGTAAATGTCTGATTTACAGGATACATTCTCATTGTTACTAATTGAACATAGTTAAAGCATAGTGATTAATCACAAAAACAATATGTAATTATATATTGTGAAATATTTATCTATAATCACAAATAAATTTTTGTTTTGAAGCACGGTGTAGCAGTCTTAATCTAACAACTGCAAAAACTACATTGCTACATTTTATGACAGAATGCATAAAAAACCAACATCAGTGAGAAGGTTAGCTTCTTTCAGCTGAGCCCTGGTGGCGCAGTGGCTGTGTGCATTGGAGCAAGGCGGGGTTTCCTACTCCCACCAGGGCAGTGATGCAAGAGAAAAAAAAATAGCTTCTTTCTCATAAGATCAGAAATTCTCAGGGCAGTCTTTGCAAGAGCACAATGAAGAACATCTTCCACAACAAGTCTACTTCGTATTTAGACTTGATAACCAACAAAGTGGAAAACTCTGTTTCACAAAGAAATGTTGTTGAAAATGGAAGAAAGTGCAACACAATTTCAGACAGAACAGGATATGACTGCAAACTCCTTGATCCAAAGTTTTATAACGGGTACTGTAGAGAAATCAGTTTTTGCTGTATCACTGTTAATGAGTTCAATGAACTCTCTTGTGCTGTCTCAGGACCATCTTCAACTTTGTGAATGGATGTCTGCAAAGTGTAAATGGGGTGTCAGGTACCAGGAGCCGTGTCTTGGTTCCTAAGATTATCAGAAATATGTTTTCTGATGGTTTTAGGAGAGCCCTGTGAAAAGGTCCTTTGACCCCCAAAGAGGTCTCGACCCACAGGCCGAGAGTCACTGCTTTAGAGTCACAGGAAACTAAATTTCAATCTTATTTTCACTCATGAGCGTGGGAAGACACTCAGTACTGATAATACAAGATCCTACAAGAGAAGAACCAGCTGTGGTGCTCGGCTCATTGTAAATTCCTCCTTTGGTAGAGCCCACGCTCTATTGTTGCTGATGAGGAAACTAGGACTGAAGAAATTGACTTGGTTGAAGTCATGACATGAATCAATGGCAAACCCTGTACTCTGAGAACATCTTTAATCCCTCTGGATTTGTTTCCTAGTTTCTGAGGTCTGCTACAACAAATCTATTGTGTCCAAGTTCTAGGGGAGGTTCGACATCCAAACCAACATGTCAGCAGGGTCCTGTTCTCTGAAGGTTCTGGGGGAAGATCCCTTCCCACCTCTCTCAGGCTCCAAATGCCACAGACGTGTCTGACTTCACATCCGTGGTGTAACTCCATCTTTCCTTGATCTGTTTCTCTACCTATTCCTCTCTTATATAGGATACCAGACTAAGACCCACCCTACTCCAATATACCCTGACTAACTAACTGATAACATCTTCAAAGACTCTATTTCCAAACAAAGTCACATCACAGGTGCTAGGATTAAGACTTCCACCATTTTTTTGTGGGGACACAACTTGACCTCTAGCATTTCTCATCATGGCTTTTTCCCACCAGCTTTGCCCTTTCAATCCTGGCTTGCCACTTACAGATCATTTGTCTAGGCTCAAGGATTCTGCGACATGCCTCTGAGTCCTTATCCCATTTTGTTTTATTGTCAACAGCAGCAGACCACAACACTGATGGCTATCCTATCAGCTAGTCCTTGCCTTCAAAGGAGTCCAGGTGACACTGTTAGTCCTTGGCTGTTTGAATCCACCAGCCACAAGTGTGGTGGTGTGCTTCTGTAAAAGTTTACAGCATTGGAAATTCTATGAGGAAGTTCTAGTTTGTCTTATAGGCTTGCTATGAGTCAAAATCAACTTGGCAGTGGGTGGGTAGACCCTGCCATTAGGAAAAAGAATACAATACTGGTTCAAGAGTGTGTTGGGCTGGACTGACCAGAGAAAGAAAGAAAGAGTTTTACATCAAGGAATAATTGAATATCAGGAAAATATCCCACACCAGTCCAAATCAAGTTCATAAGTCTGATATATGCCCATAAATTCCTCTTCAGACTCACACAGTTATATGCAATTATGCAAATGAAGGAAGATCACAGGCTATTGGGTGCAAAATCTGTGGATCCAGTGGTAGTAGAAACATCTCCAGGATTCTTTCAGATCTCAGAGTGGCTCCACATGGCTTGTCAACAGGGAGGTGAAAGTGGGTTGGCTTCCAGTAAGTCATTTATCTCAGTTGTGCTTTAATCAAGCTGGTCCTGATTGACAGACTAAACTCCAGCTACATGTTCTAATGGGAGCCATGTTGGCACACAAAAAAACTATCAAAAAAGAGTCAATGAGTAACCAAATATGGCACAAGTTCAACACAATTTGATTCACAACAGCAAAAGGATGAAGAGAGTCATTCATCTATCAATGGATGAATGGATAAACAAACCATGGTACATACACACAGTGGCATACAAAGCAACACTAAAGAATGATGGTGACCCATCTGTAGACAATTGGACATCTCCTGACAGAAGAGTCTCGGGGAGGAGATGAGCAGTCAGGGTGCAGTGTAGCAACGATGAAACATGCAACTTTCCTCTAGTTTTTCAATGCTTCCTCCCCTGCACTATCATGATCCCAATTCTACCTTACAAGTCCAGCTAGACCAGAGGATGTACACTGGGACAGATAGGAACTGGAAACACAGGGAATCCGGGACAGATGAACACTTCAGGACCAGTGATGAGAGTAACGCTACTGGGTGGGTGCAGGGAAGGTGGGATAGAAAGGGGGAACCGATTACAAGGATCTACATATAACCCCCTCCTTGGGGGACTGACAACAGATATGTGGATAAAGTCAGATAGTGTAAGATATAACAAAATAATAATAATTTATAAATTATCAAGGGTTCCTGGTGGGGAGGGAAAAAATGAGAAGCTTATACCAAGGGCTTAACTAGAAAGCAAAAGTTTTGAATATGACGATGGCAACAAATGTACAAATGTGTTTGACATGATGGATGTACAGATTGTGATAAGAGTTGTATGAGTTCCCAATAAAATGATTTAAAAAAAAGAATGGTGAATTTACACAACTCCTTAAGACATGCATCAACATACAGAACATTATGTGAGTGAAATCAGTTAATTGCAAAAGAACAAATATTGGAAAAAGTCAAGATAATGATTACATCCAGAAATCAGCATTCCTTGAAGAATACCAGGGAAAGGAAGGATGGGAGGGTAGATTGCCAAGTAGAGGGTAGACATGCACTAACTGGGTGAAAGGAAAAGCAACAAACAATGAAGGGGAGGGGTCTCACAATGATGAAGGCACAGAAGGCACTGGGAAGACCACCCGCCTCAAAGGCAACAAACGTAAGTACTATTACAGTGTGACCCTGCAATAAAAGTAGTCCATGAATGAGTATACAAATTGACACTCAATTTGAACTTGGGGAAAGCCAACAGGACCATACCCACAAGGATATTTCTACATGTGTATTTCTTTGTGCTAAAATATAGCCACGGATAAGTGGAGACTTCATTAAGTGTGTGGAAAATGTAATTACGATCCTGGAAATTTCCACACACTTCTTGAAGCCCCTGGGAGAGTAGAGTAGACAGGAGGTAAAGTTAGAAGGTGTCTTAGCTATAGTCAAACACCAGGAGGGAATGAGCCACTGGGCTTGGGACTCAAGATCATACTTGCAGTTTGCCCTTGGGGGAACATCAAGGTCAATATGCAGAACAGTCCACAGAGACAATAGTTTACATCCTACTTGGGAGAGTCATGATTGAGGTCAGGACAATATGTGCAGAGTCAGCTCAGGTGCAAATATTGGTCTCTCCTTGCCCATGGCAAAGAGAAAAAAGAGTCAAGAAAATCAAACACACAAGGAAACAATGAAGTCAGTGGGTTAGCAGGCTCCAAGAACCTCAGCCTTGAGACTGAAAGAGGTAGATGTGCCTTGCTACAACCACTGACCACCCTCAGAGAGGTTCAATAGGACGTCCTGCATAGAAGGGGAGAAAAGCATGGAACAAAATTCTGAATCATAAAAAAGAAATACCAGGCTTATGGTTTGATAGACTCCTGCATAGAAGGGGAGAAAAGCATGGAACAAAATTCTGAATCATAAAAAAGAAAGACCAGGCTTATGGTTTGATAGACACTGGCAGAACCTTGAGATGCCCTTCACCTCCGCGGTTTGATTTTCCTTTACGCAATAGACAGTGATTCAAAATGGACAATAACACCAAGGAGATATGCAGTCGTTGGAACAAGCAGTCATTTGAGATCCAACGGGCAGCTTTAGGCCAGGAATGAAGATCAGAAGGCTGGAAGGGAGGGGAAAGAAGGGCGAATGGACCTGGTCAACAGAGAGGGAGTGAGAAAGCGCTGTGGGGATTGTAATCAATGCTGTGGATTGAAATGTGTATGAATTGTTAAACAGGAATTGAGTTTGCTCTCTAAACTTGCTTCTAAATCACAATTAAAAAATTAAAAGGGAGGGAGAGAAAATTGAGGTGCAGTTCCCCAATTTTCAAAGGTATTGGTTTGTCCTAGTTGTGACTCAAAGGCTCCCTTTTGAAGCGATACATTGATCTAAAGGCCTGGAGCATGAAAGCAAGATTTGCCACCACTTAACCAGAAAACAGAAGACCTTGGTCCCCGTTTCCATTAAACTTGACTGACTGTGGTCTGTGGTCATCCCCTGACCTAGCGCTTAGGATCTGTATTCTTTCCCCCTCTGTAGGAGAGCCTTCCTCACTGGATAGTTACATGGTGTTTTAGGAATGCAAGATTTAGTTCAGCATGCTTCTGGGATCTCAGAAGCAAGCCAAAAGTGTTGAGAAGAAGTAAGGTTATAGAAGTTTGGAGTGGGATAAATGTGGCGATGTCAACCCCAAAATGCAGAGGCCCAGGAATAGAATCACCTGATCCTGTCAACGGAGAGCTGAGCTCAAAGACAGGCACGGGTCTCTGGGGGATGTCCTGTGCTTTCAGCAGATCCATAAAGATTGGACCGGTTTCTTTAGTTGGGTGAACCTGTCCAAGCTATAATCACCTTCCCTATGTACAGAAACATTCTCAAAAGCTGATATTTGGACCTGTACCAGCATGCAGGTCCCCTGGATACTGTACATTCAGAGCTGTACATTCACCCTAGACCTGGGTCCGGGCTGGGGAAGGTGGTCCAGCTGCCTGGGGTTTTTCCTGTTTTTGCTTTTTTGTTTTACGTTCTCCAGGTGACTGTGATGCAACTCTCCTTGGTGAGCCATCAGTCTGGAGGAGCACTGTGCACCTCCATGTGCCTCTGAGAACACTCGAGCCTGGGAGATCAGTGGAGAGGCGGAAGGAAGCGGAGGCACTCCCTTAGTGTTCACATTCGTGGGTTATGTAATTTGTTCAGACGCTCCCCCGCCTCCCCACCCCATTGGCTCAGTGGCTAAGTGCTCAGCTGTCAATGAAAAGAGTTAGCAGACAATCGGTCTCTGTGGGGGAAGGACCCGCGATCATAACTCGGTAGGAGCTTCGGGATCGACGCAATGGCGCCTAAGAGAGTAAGCATTGCTTCAAGGATGTTTCTTCCTCCACCCTAATAGTACTTCATCGCAGCCCACCTATGGTTAAATGTTGCCAGCCTTTGAAAGTTGTTCCCCAGGCTGTGCTCCCTCCTGGTCTCGATTGCAGAGGTGATTGGAGGACTTTGCGAGATTGTCTCTCCGCCAGTCGACAGAGGGGTTGAGGTCTCCCCTCTCTGCCCTCATTTGCATGCAGAATGAATGAATCAGAATTCTAGTATCTCCCCCTCCTCAGCATAGTAACCTGCATGCTAAACTGAGCCCCCCCAGGGAGCACATTAAAGGAACGGAGAAACATCACAAAGGCAAGCCCCAGTTCCTTCTATCTCGCCTGGCCTATAATGGACACGTATACAATCTAATGAAAAACTGCAGACATCTAGTTTCTTTATGGCCAAACAGCGAATGAGTCTAGACTCTTGAACTCTGAAATACATTCCCAAACTAACAGGCCTAAATCTAGAACTGCAATGTCACCCTGTTGTGCCGGAATGTGAGCAGGGAAAAAACTAAGCTGCTACACACAGAGCGGGTAGAGGAGTGATGCGTGTCCTTCCTTCTTATCCGGCAGAAATGCACATTGCTGCTTGCCTGGGTGCTTCTCCAGTGTGGAGACGCATGCAGTGGGAGCCTGGCCACTTCGCCTGGGCATTGGGCTCTGCGTTCTGAAGGCTGCTTACTGGGCATACCTTTCACTTGGGGATTTGGGGATCGGTAGAGGGAGAATACTTGGCCTCTGTGCAGAACAAGCTGGAAGTACCAGGACTTAACGTCACTAAAGCAATACTCCATGCAACGATGGACAGGAAATAGTTAAGTGCCCCCAGTGTCCTTATTTCTTTCCTGAGCTTGTTTTGAGGGAAGTCGTGCAAGACCTGCCTCAGGGTCCATGGTCCACCCTGGGAACTCACTGGATAGCCATGACTGTCATGGTCTCTTCCTCCTCCTCTCTCACTTCCTTTCTACCCTGGTGTCTTCTGAGATCCCTTCTCAAATAAACCACTTGTCCTCGGGTCCGTGTCTTTGAGTCTGTTTCTGGGGACTACAATTTAAGATTAGGATACCAAGGGTAGGGTAGGCTGTAATGAAAACAGTTTGCACTCTGCTAGGGCCTGAGAGATTAGCAGTTCAGACATGCCTGTGGCATCAGGAGGAAAGGCCTGGTGATGATTTATTTCTGTGAAAATTTATGCCGAGAACACACTATGGATCTCTGTTGCCGGGAATTGGAAGCAATTCAACAGAATGGGTTGGGCTGGGTTTAGATCTCATATGGGCAAGGTTAAGTTTTCATTCTTTCTTTTATAAAGGCCAGCCATTCCATTAAAAATCAGGTTAATAAATTCACATCCATCCATCCACCCATTCATTTGTTACCAAGGACTTCTTGCACCCATGCCACTGAATCAGACGATGTTTATTGCATCTAAGAGTTTAAATCAGTTTGGGCTATAAGACCCATAAGTAATTCAATGCAAAGTAAAATACAATTAAAGAAATCAAAGGGGTATGGTAGTTTGAGGAAAGAGACAGCATGTAGGGCTAGTGGTGAGAGAGCATTTGGCTAGAACTTTGAAGCCATTGAAGGAAGGATGAGGAGGTGGGAGAATGAAAAGCATGTCTAGAGAGGAGGAAGGGTTCTGCTTGGCTTGACCGACAGTGCTACCTTACAAATCGCATTAGACCAGAGCATGCACACTGCCATAGCTAAGAGCCCACAACACAGGGAATCCAAGATAGATAACCCCCTCAGGGCCAACTGTGAGAATAGAGATGCTGGGAGTGGGGGTAGGGTTAGGGTGGAAGCAGGGTGGAGTGTTGGGGAAAGGTGGACGGAGAAAGGGGGAATCACTCACAAGTATCAACATATAATCCCCTCCCAGGGGGATGAGCAACAGAAAGGTCGGTGAAGGGAGACAGAGAATGATGTAAGACAGAAAATAATAATCTATAACTTATCAAGGGTTCATGAGGGAGGCAGGGAAGGGAGGGGGAAATTAGTAGCTGATATCAAAAGCTCAAGTAGAAAGAAAATGTTTTGAAAATGATGATGACAGCACATGTGTTCAACACAATAGATGAATGTATGGAGTGTGTTAAGAGATGTAAGAGTCTCCAATAAAAGTATTTAATTAAAAAATAAAAACCCTATTTAAACTGCTCTCCGGGGGGGCGGGGGGGGGAGATGAGAGGTTGGATGTCAGTATGGGGAGTTGTGGGGAGTTGAACACCCCCCCCCCCACCTGAAGTTTTGGAGTCTTTTGTGTAAAGAGGCAGGAAGTATGGAAGGGTTTTGAACATGGGGAGTGCTATAATCAGTGTTAGGCACTTAGAAGTGGAATCTGGCTATTTAGCAGCAACGGCAGGATAAGATTGAGCGAGGAAGGCACATCCTAAAGCTGCTGGAATGTACATTTTTTATTTTACTAAATCATTTTTATTGGGGCTCTTACAGCTCTTATAACAATGTGTCAAGTACATTTGTATGTAAGTCATCATCATCCTCTGCAAAACAATTTCTTTCTACTTGAGTCCTTGGTATTAGCAACTCTTCCCTCCTCCCCCCACCCTCATGAACCCATAAATTATTTTCACATTTTACACTGTCCACTGTCTCCCTTCACCCATGCTTTGTTGGAATACTTTTAATATAAGGATATTTTTCAAAAGGTTACAGACATAGCCTTCCTACAAATATAAATGAACACATCAAAGATTTTGTTCAACTCATGAAGAAACGTGTAATAAATTGAAACTAACTGGAATGAGAATTTGAAGAATAGATATTTATACACATTTTTAAAACCCACAAAAACGAGCAAAAAACATTGAAATGAGATTGCAAACAAATGTGAAATTGGTCCACAGCATAGCTTATAGGCAATAAAAGGTAAATTTTGGGATTATATTTTCTATTGATGGAAGTCAACCACATCATTACCAGAAGAAATTTTTTATTCAACAGGAACCACCTAATTGCCTCCAGGCACAAAGAGTTTGCCTTGCTGATGATTTTTTTTTTTCAGTTAATCTCTCCCTCCATGGCAGAGGGGGGGAATGACTGGCCTGGGACATGTAGAAAGAATTGTCAAGACCAACTATCATATCACACCTCACCAAAAAGAAGCAGTTCCAGCCACCACCAGAGCAGTGACTTAATTGAAATGCTTGACCACATATGACAGGCTAACTTTTAAGTTGATGATTTTGTGTGGCCAGAGATGATGTTATAAATATTCGAATGACCTTTGGCTGAAAAAGGTTCCTCATCCCTGCACTGTTGCGTTGTAAACTAACTTAGCCAATAGAGAATTCCACCGAGAATTGCACCCCAATGTGACAACAAGAGTTCTCAATCACCTATTTTGCCTATTTTTAAATTTAACATCATTTTTCTTGATAGTGTTCTCTTGGTGATCATAAAGAGTCTACAAAAATTATTTCTGATCACCCCAAAAGGACTGATATCATTACATTTAACCTGAGTAGTACTGAAGTTCAGAAAAGGTGTTCAATAGACTTTGTAGACAAATCTATGGCCACACGGCATTTTGTTTTTGCTTTGTTATTAAAGAACATAAATGTATTGTCTCACAGTCTAGGAGCCCAAGTTTAGTGTGTGAACAGGATCATGTCCTCTCTGTCCACTTTAGGGTGAACTCTTTCCTTGTGGCTTCCAAATTCTGATAGTCTCATTCATTTCTTGGTTTTCAATGGCTTCTAGATAACATAGGGACTCAAGTATAAGCCAACCTGAATATCAGCCACGGCACCTAATTTTACCACAGAAACTGCATTAAAATGTGCTGAAAAACTTGGCCTATGCATGAGTATATGTGTTACATTTTCCCATGACTATCTTCCCCTGTCTCTCTGTGTCTCATTAAAATTTTTAAAAGTTTTCTTGTCATATAATTCCCATATCATGCTGCTGAATAGTTTAAACATGTTTTTAAAAGCTGTACACTCATCACCAAACTCAATTTCAGAACATTTTCTTCTTTCTTATACTCATTGTTATGTTACCTATTAATCTAGCTTCTACCTATTAATCTAGCTAATGTTACCTATTACCTAGCTTCTCCTGCCATAACTCCAACCAACTACTAATCCAATATCGTCTCTATAGAACCGCCTATCCTGGATTTCATATAAAGAAACACATACAAAAGCTAAACAAAGCTCCAACAATAATACCAAAAAATAAAGCATAGAACCACCTTAGGTAACAAGATAACAGAAAATCATAAAAGGTAGAACAAATTTCAAATGGGTAAAGAGGGAGAACAAATTATAAAGGGTTACATTTTAACCCAACTGCATCTGCATTAGTCCACTTTCCTGAGCACACTGTCTGATAGCAGAGAAAGTCTATTCACAGCCCTGGTCAATGATCAGAGGTTATTCACTGGAGGCTTAATCTACTTGGTGACCTTGGATCATGATTTGGGGCTATCACTGCCATCCACAGTGTTCTGCAGAGTGGATATTTTAAAATTCAAGCTCTAATACTACTCCCACCTCCAGTCTCAGATTCTATTCTTTCCAGTTCTTAGATCGCACAGTATTTTCTTTCCTGTCTTGATATTAGGAAACCAGGTTCAAAAAATTCCACCAGATATAACCTTAAATGGTACAGGTTTGGTGAATGCCTTTCTTCTGGAACCCTTTCAATTTCCCCAAGGTTCCGGTACTGCCAGTACCTGATCTTCCTCACCACCCAACAGGCTGGGACCTTGTTCACCAGATACTTTTGGGTCCTTCTCCCAACTGACAGTCACAGAGTCAACTCCAAACCTTAGGGTTTTTCAGGCTTTGTAAATCTTTATGGGAGTCATCTTTCCCTCAAGGAGTGGATGGTGGGTTTGAACTGCCAACCTCGGGGATGAGAGTTTAGCATTTACCCCATCATGCCACCAGGGCAAAAGGTTCCCAGGGAAACTTTATAGTCATGAGTTCACACATGACACGCGTTTTTCACAGAAGGTTTGTTACCTTTGACTGGGTGTAGTGACATGGCTTCTCACCCTCCGAATTCACGGTAAAGATTGCTCATTGCACAAGGAGAGCTCACATGCTTCACAATCTCCCGGCGAACACGTCGAAGAAGCTTCTCTTCCTTTGACAATGTAAAAATCCTACGTGGTATCTTAATAATCAGGAGTGAAGATAAAACAATTTTTTCAGCAACAATAACGAAATTTCAATCAATCGTGCAAAAGAAAATAATTCTTTGCGTTCTCTCTCAAAAAAGGATATTCCAAAGCTGTTGCCACCCAAAGAGATAAGAGTTTACAACGAAAACACAGCGGGGGAGGGTGCAAAGTGAGAGGTGCACTATGCAGCTCATGAAGAGAAATAATGTGTTTTCCCCTCTGAACTTTGCATTGTTGTTGGTACTTGTTAGCACAATCGTCTGCATAATTTGCATCGTCTGTGTTTAAACATGAACGCACTGTGCATGAATATTAATGCTTGTGCGTGTGGTACTTATTTTACGTTTCCTTCAAGAGATGTCTCTCTGAGCTTTAGCCAGTGACAGTTGACTTGACTCTGTGACTCCTGGAGAGAGAGGGTCAGAGTACGTCTGCTCGCTGGGGTTTCCGATGGCCGATTTTGGAGAATGGATGGCACATTGGCCTACTGTCTTGCAAAGTCAGCAGTTCAAACCCACCAGCTACTCCTCAGGAGAGGGATAAGGCTGTCCTCATAAAGATTTACAGCCTCAAAAACTCAATGGGGGCAGTCCTCCTGTGTCCTACATGCATTCTATGTGTTATCAACTTCACGGCAGTGCGCTAGCTCACAAAGTGTTTCTTCTGATGTGCTCATAGGTGGGCTTGAGTTTCCAGTGTTTCGATTGGAAGTTGAGCTCCAGATTTCCTTATATCCAGCCCTGGCCCTCTGCGCTGCTCCTTTCTGAGGCCTTGCTTCCTTTCAAAGATGTTGCCACAGCCAGGATCTGGATCCCCAGTGCATACCCCTCAATTTCCCTGCCCTGATTCAGGCGAAATCTCTCTCACTGCTTTTATACGATTCTGTTCTCTCTTCTGCTTGCAGGCTGTTCTTTTAAAACTGACTCCCTGGGTTTCACAAAACTCCAGAGATGCTTTTCATGGTACCCACCTTCCACTTTTGTCACCCCTGAGAAAATAGGCCAGGCGTGGGAATGTGTAAGGCCTGGCCACCAGCTTAGAATTTGAGGTGGTGGTTCGAGAGCCTTCGCCATTGACCTGCACCATAAATTGCCTTGCTGTCGGAGCTGTTAGATTTGCTGGCATTGTTTTCATATTCATATGCTGTCTGGTTTCGGGAAGTGGAATCTCTTGGAGGAGAGGTTGGTAAGCAGTGAAGCGTTATCTTCAAACCCACCAGCCATTCGACAGGAGAGAGATGAGGCTGTCTGCTCCCCGACACATTGACAAAGCCACAGATAGCGCTGAGCGGGAATTCACCAGGAAGCAAGTGGGGCTTGGTAAGTAGGTAGCCTTTATATGAAAGCTAACTAATAATATGTCATATCTTGAGTGGAGGGGAAAGAATGTTCTCTAGCGGGTAACCCACTTCTTACAGCTGTGACATCCCCTGCTGTTGCCCATGGGAGGCATTCTAAACAAGGAGAAACCAAACTCCTGGTTGAGGCTGAGTGGAATCTGACTTCATGTGTGTTCAGATTCAAACTGTGTCGCGTAGGGTTTTCAGTGGGTGGTACCTTATAGAAGCAGGGGCCCTTCGTGGTGCAACACATAAGCAGCACTGGCTGCTCACTGAAAGGTTGGTGGCTTGAACCCACCCAGGAGCTCTGGGGCAAAAAGACCTAGCGATCTGCCCCCGTTAGAGCTTACAGCCGAAGGCAGAGAGGGACGGCTCTCCTTTGTCCCACAGCAATGAGGCAGACTCAACTCCCCTCAATGGCCCCCAAGAACAGTCGCAAGAAAGTAGATTGCAAGAAGGGAAGGAAGGAAGGAAGGAAGGAAGAAAGGAAGGAGGGAGAGAGGAAGGAAGGAAGATAGATTGATAGATTGCTGGGCAGGTGCAAACACTCACTCTCAGGTCAGTCACTGACTGTGAACCATTTGCACCAGCCACAGCCTTGCTGCGCACTTGCTGTTTGGATGATCCCAGGAAGCAAGCCAAAGCAGAGGGAGCTCAGAGGTGGGGCCCACCACACTGCCATCTACTTCAAGATGGGATATAAATAAGCAATGAAAAGAGAGATCTGAGACCCGGTCATTTGAAGAGACAGAGCAAAGGCGCGTGGCCATTTTCCCCATCTGCACCTGAAGCCGGCATAACGTTATAACCTGGGTGGTGAGGGTGGGGGAGGCGCTGTTGGGCAGCTTCAAAGGCGCTGGTGTTGGGATTCGCTCTGGATGTACAGTCACTTCCCTTTTATCCCAGCGGCAGTTGGGCCCACCTTGCTGTGAAACAGCATAATTAACCGCTGGGTTTCTGAGAGAGGTGACAATTTTCAGCTTATTCTCAGTTCATTTTCAGTCAAAATTTTAGCTTGAAAGTGCTTCCCCCCCACCCCCCATCCCTCTTTGGCAGCAGCTTGCAGAAGTGGATTCTGTTGGAAGCCTTCTATTTTCATCACTTTGATTGCTTTATTTATGTTGCAAATCACTGATTTGGTGTTTGGGAAATCGCCATGTTTGGGGCCGCAAAGCTTTCAGTTAATGGATTGATGAGTTTAAAAAACATTTTTTTTTTAAAATAAAGGCCTTTCAAGTTTCCAATTCATCATTCATGATGTCCAGGATCATGATTAAAGGGGGAACTTATTTCATAATTCATCCCAATTGGTATCCAACCAACAGGGGACTAGATTTATTTGATCTTCCCTTAAGCATTTCTTGGATTAAAAAAGAGGCCATTATGTGCAGGAAAGACCAGGTTGGGCAAACTGTCTGCAAACCTTCTTCCCTGAATATGGGATCTTGCTGAACGTCATCCTAAGGGGAGTATACCACTTGACACTGCCTAACTGGAAGACACACGAAGGGAAGAATCCCAACCAGTTGCTGCTAAGTTGATGCTAATTCAAGGTGACCCCACGTGGGTCAGAGACCAGTGCCCCAGATGGTTTTCAATGGCTGGCTTTTTGGAGGATGGGGGGGGGGTCATGTAGTGAATTGCCAGGACTTTCTTCTTGGGTACTCTGAGTGCATTTGAGCTGCCAACCTTTTGGTCAATGGCTAAGTTCTTTGCTGTTTGCACCACTCTGGTCCTACCAAATGCCTACGCAAAGAGCCCATTCCCTGGGGTTCTTCCAACTCATGGGGCCCCTCTATGTCTACAGAAGTGGATGGCCACACCCTTCTCCTCTGGGGTGCCTGTGGGGTTTGATGCCCTGACCTTTCAATTTGACAGCTGTGGTGGTTACATAATTGGTGTCAATGTGGGACTTGATAGGATTAAGTGTGAAGTCTGTCAATCGGGTCATAGACAATGAGGCCTCTGTGTGGACATAGCCTCCCCCTGAGGATTCTGGAAATTCCTATATTTTCCTCCTTGGAGGTGGGAGACCTTCTCTCTGCTCACTCCCTGACAGATGCTCTATGAACAAGACACATGGCACTACGCTGATAGACCCCATGCTTTGGGAACTGGAGGAGCCAGGTGGAGACCCCTGCCAGTGCTGAGATGCTTACAATGCCACCGCATGCACACGACGTTGCACTCACACTCATTGCCTGTGATATTCCTGCCTTCAGCGTCATTGCATGGGTTTTGTGAGTCTGAAGGGGACTTGATAGATTGGTATCAGACATATGGGCTAACATCCTCAGACTTTTTGACTTGATCTGGACTGGGCTGGGAAGTTTTCTCAATATTCAACTTTTATCTAAAGCTTTTTCCTATACACAAGTGTCCATAAATTTGTTTCTCTAGTCTACCCAGATAAGACACAACAGCTGAGCACTTCCCATGGCTTCTCGGGGGTTTCTTCTCTTCCTTATTTGTCACCTTCCAGGCCACTTTCTCGTCCTCCTGTACATCTCTCAGGTCCACCTGGAGGGAGAGGCAAATTGTAGTTCTTTCCGAGCAAGGGGAAACTTGCCATCCGTGAAGCATCTGCTCTGTTCCGGGCATGTTGCCTTGGCAACTTGACCCCACCTCCAGGGCTACAAGCAGGACCTGTGATTCTTGATGGTCTTGTGAGGAAGCTGAGCCTCAGAGAAGCTTTCCCTTGTACAAGGTCTCTCACCAGCTAGGTGCTGGGGCAAGTGCTAAACTCAAAAAAGGCTGCCATGCCCATATCCCCTTTTCCTCCTACTGTAGGCCTTTTACATCATGGAGGCCAAAATTCAAAGATGGCATGAGGTTGATGCTTACTGGGAGATGTGGGCAGGGAAAGAATGGGGCGGGGAGGGGGAACCTTCTCCTTCCTCTCTTCATTGCCATCACATTGGGTTGGAGAGGGGCCCATAAGGAGTTGTCTGCTTTGAAGTGGGTGGGGGGCAGGTGGGTCAGGCCTCTGTCCAAAGCACAGCATCTCTCAGGGCAACACACAATAACTAAACAGGCCCCCCTCCAGGTGCCACAGCAGGGCCTCCACACCTGGTTGGCAAGGCCTTCAGGGGGGACGTGGTCTTGCTGGTTGACAGTTAATAACGTCCCCCTTATTTTTCTCCCTCCAGGTGGCTCCTCTGCAGAGGTTTTCATTAGCGTGCAAGGCTTAGTCTCATTAAGTATTGATGTTAAGAGCATTTATTTTTATCATAGCTGGAGGAGGGAAAAGGTTAAGTCCTTGCAGGGCCCATTCATATTCATGACTCCCTCTAGCTCTCTGGGGCTCTCAGAGGCAACTGGGAAATTATGGGCAGTGTTGGAGGGGAAGACTGTGTTGCCCAGTGCTCCTCCAGACTCTTCTCGCCGCCCAACACACAGGACCCAGAGTGGGCTAGTGTCTTCTATCCAATAAGGTTCTTTGTTTGAATTGAAAAAATACAGGCATATCATGCTTGTTCAAGTAGAGGATCCGTGAAAAAGAAGACCCTTGCAGAGGTGATCTGACACTGAGACAGCAGTTAATAGCATTGAACATGACAGCGATTGTGAGGGTGGTACAGGATAAGGCAATATTGTGTTCCATTATATGCAGCATCACTGTGAGTCAGAACCAAATCAACAGGACCTAACAACATAAACAGCGGCTCCCGGCTTCCTCAGCGGCAATTTCGCCTTCTCTTCTGTGGGCTGTGGACTTGATTTTGGCTTAGAGCAGCCCTTTAGAGTCTAGTTTGCTTGTCTTCTCTATGGGAGCACTTTGTCAGATCTTTCTCCCATAGATAACTGGGTGGGTTTGAACTTGACGCTTAACTATTGCAACCTCCCAGCAACTTCCTGGCCCCAGGTAACCACCATGAAACTCACCATAAGAACTTCCGCTGAGTGAAATCAGTCCATTACACAGGATTCTTTAAGGCGCCTGGTAGGAGGAAACCCTTAGGCCTCTGCACTCCCAGACTCTGGACTCTGAGTAGACGCAGGGCCATCCAGCTCAAGGCCAGGCTTGGGCTCTCCCAGGAGTCTTCAGTCAGTCATACCCAGCACCTCTGATGCCTGCAGCCCTCCAGTGCCCTGTCCACTCCCTGTATTTGGGAAGACCCTTGGAAAGAGGTTTCTTTCTCCTACTTAATGACTTCATCCAGTAGTCAGATTAAAATAACTTAAAAACTAGCTTGCTGCCCTAAATGGCCATTTTAAATATGTTAAAACAATGATACAGGGAGACGTAGTCTATTATTCCATACAGTTTATACTTAAGTAAGAACAAGGAGTGCCGCAAAAGCATGAAGCCTCTGGGATTGAGATACAGAGAGCCCCAGGTCTGAATGATGGCTCCACTAATCCGTGGCTTTGTGACCCTGGGCAAGTCCCTTCAAGTCTCTGAGCCTCGAGGTCCCTAGGTCCTCACCTGTAAAATGAAGAAATGCATGCTAGTCCCTGTGGAGATGAGATGAGAAAATGCACATAAAGCTAGAGTCTGCTGCTTAATGAGCACTCAGTACCTGCTTCTTGGATGTCGCTCACAGTGGGAAGCAGCAGGGACAATGAGGCTTTTGCCAACAGACTAGTTATTGTATTATCAGTGTGTGCTGATTATCAATATATGTCCCAGGTGCTATGCAAGCAATAGCTCATTTAGTCCACACAATAGCTCTCCAAGGGAGAGATTATGATCTGCCTCTCTGAGCTGTGGAAATGCAAGGAGTGTACTTCAGGCCACACAGCTGGGGAGGAGAAGGAGGAGGAGGAGGAGGGTTCAAACAAGGTTGCCCAACTCCTGGGTCCATTTCCTTACTCTCTATTCCCTATTCCTGCCTTCTCTTTCCACATGGGCCATAAAAGTCAGGCCAGGCTTTTGGAGAAGAGTGCACTGGGAGCCCCAGGGGCACAGTGATGAAGCGCTTAACTGCTAATTGGAAGGCTGACTATTCCTGTCCTTCTAACTGCTCCTCCACAAAGATCTCACACACAACACTGTCACTGAGTCACTTCTGACTCCAGGAGACCCTATGGGACATGGTAGAACTGCCCCCATGGGCGTCTTAAATTGTAGCTCTTTATGGGGATAGAAAGCCTAGTCTTTGTTCTATCCAGTCACCTGGGGCTGCCTGTCAGAAGAGACTTGACTGCGGCTCACAACAGCACGGGACACTGCAGGGCGTGGCCTTCAGAGGTGGGTTCTGGGGGTTGTTTGGGGTGAGTAGGTCCACTCTGACTCCTAACGACACCATGTAACCCGAATCTGGTCCAGATATTTTCGCAGCCAACATGCGCAATCTTCTAAATGTATCATTTTAAATGTGTTTTAAAAAAACCAACACCCAATCTCATACAAATTACCTTGTCGTTTTCAAATGCTTTCAGGAGAATGACAAATGATGGTTTCGTACAAGGTTCTTGTCACTTCCTTCACTATTTTAAAGACATGGCGTGCACGACTGTGTTCGTTATTTAATCTGTTGCCAACTCGAGACTATTAAGAGTGAAGGGGTGGAGGTTAGCTTGTCAATCAAGTTGCTGCTTGCTGACTTCATTCGGAGTTGTTAAGGAGATAGATACCGGACTGGAGGCAGGATATACTTTCTGTTTTGTCTTTCCTGCTGACAAGATGTTTGGAGCTGTGCTAACACCACGGAGACCAATGCCAGAGCTACAATGCTTCGACCACCATCGAATTCACAAGACTTTCTGCCCACTGGACTGCGCTCTTCCTGCAGGCGGCATCACTGCATGCCTGTGTGAGTCCGAAGGGGAAATTATGGACTAGTTTTGACATGTGGGATAATATCAGACTTATGGACTTGATCTGCACTGGACTTGGATGTTTTCTTAATGTACAGTTTATCTTTTAGATAAGGTTCTCTCTTACACATATATGAGATGTATAAGTCTGGATATGCTAGAGAAACAAATTCATAGACCCTCATATGGGCCTAAAAGAAGAGATTCCTTCATCTACAAGAGCAATAGATTATTGGGAAAAATCCAAGTCCAAGCCAGATCAACCCTATAAGTCTGATATTAGCCCATATGTCTGACACCATTCTATAAAGTCCCTTTCAGACTCATGGAACACATATGATAATGCTGAATGCAGGAAGATCACAGGCCAGTGAGCGGGAAGTCTTGTAGATTCAGTGGCATTGTAACCATCTTGGCACTTGCAGAGGTCTCTGTGTGGCTTCTCCAGGGTTCTGGCTGCATCAGGTTCATGTGGCTTCTCCTCAGGGATGTCTCATCGGGAGTCAGCCTTGTCACTAGAGAGTTTCCAAGGAAGTGAGCCCAGAGAGAGAAGAGTCTTTCTCCCATCTCCAAGGAGGAAATCCAGGAGTTCCCAGAATTCTCAGGAGAAGGCCATGCCCACACAGAGGCCTTATTGGTCATATCTTGATTGACAGGCCAGACTTCACCCCTTCACTCATAATCCTCTCAAATTGACACCAGATTATGTAACTACCACATGAGTCTCCCTAGATTTGTTTCTTTAGTCTACCCAGACTAACACAATAAGGAAAGAATCATTCAGGGACCTTTGTCTACCAGTCATAAAATAATTTTTCTTTGTCTTAACATTTTTAAAAGGTGGCACTGTTTTAGATCTGAAGAGTGTTGGTTTCAGAGCCTGCCTGCCGGGTCTGAATCCAACCGACTCTGTCCACCACCTCTGCCCCCAGCTTTTGAACATGAGATAAATTCATTAACCTCAATTCTTTCATCTGTATCATGAGGAAATAATCTGATGAAGACTCTT
>PVJH01032655.1:0-14234 GCA_004026705.1 Nesogale talazaci | reverse complement strand
TTCAGGAAATGTTGAGCAGGTGGGTGGCTTCCAACTGGAATGGGAAACTCAAAAATAGCACAAGCTCAAGGTAGATGGTGCTCAACTGAAGACAGAGTCAAGGATGCAGAGAGATTCTCTAAGTGAGTTAAAGGAGTTCTCCTTTCTCCTTGCTGAACGTTAGCTGCGGAGTCTGATCCCTGGGGCTGTTGAATTACAGTCGAGGTTGAGGGAACATCCACGTCCTCCCAGATCTCTTCAGAAGAAAGTAGGCCAGTGAGGGGGAAGAGAGACATCTAGAGGGTCCCAATTGAAATGTCTGGGAGGACTCGGCGATGCCCAGGGACCACACAGCAGCAGCCCCCAGGGGCCTCCTGCCAAAAGCAGCCAGCCTGCGCCCTCTCTCATCTGGACCTGGGGCCATTTCTGCCATACACTCATGAAATCCAAACTCTGCCATCGAGAGGATGTCAACTCACAGGGTACCCGCTATGTCAGAGGGAAACTGTCCCCGTGTGATCCCAACACTATAAACCATCACGAGAGTAGGAAACCTCGTCTCTCGAAGCACAGTGACCCTGCGGACAACACAAGGAGACCCTGCTGCATGCAGGGCCATCTTCACACTTGCTGTTTGTCCAAGCCACCTCTCTGAGAGACCGCCTCTTTTTCACCACAGTATATTTGAATGATTGTGACATTGGTGAGGAAAACTGAAAGTGCTGGGGATTGCCAGCAGAACAAACAAGTCTGTTTTGGAAGAAGTACAGCCAGGACGCACCTTAGAAATGATGGCGAGTCTCATATACTTTGGACATGTGGTCAGGAGAGATCAGTCCCTGGAAAGGCCCTCGTGGTTGATAAAGTAGAGGGCCACTGTGCTTCAAAAGTGACTGGACGGTACCTCCTTCCATCAACAACTCACAGAACCAATGGCTCATATTATTCCTCACAGAGAGAGCCTGGCAACACTCTCCCTGCGGGCGGGAACCAGACCAGGTAGCTTTTATCACCACGCCTATTCAGTAGTGTGCTGGAAGGCTTAGAGCAGGCATGAAAGGGCAATGAAAAGATCTAATCACCAAAGGAGGAGTGAAGCTCTGTCTAGTGTCGGGTGGCATGATATTCTGCGCAAAGGAAATCCCTGACACTCCATAAGCAATCTGCTGGAACTAATCAAAAAGGCTCGACGAAGCGGCGAGGCATCAGACCAGTCTACAGAATCAGTCCCGGTTCCTCCACACCAACTCTGAGAACTCTGTAAAGGACATCCGGAAAATGATGCCTCCGAAAATTGCCACCAGAAAATATGAAATTGAAATTGTTAGAAATGAATCTAACCTGGGATAGCAAAAGACCTATATCGAGAAAACTGGAAAACAGTGGTAAAAGAAACCGACATAAATGGGGAAATATCTAAAGGCCACGTTCTTGGGTAGGGAAGCTTAACATTGTGAAAGTGTCAAGACTTGCCAAAGCAATCTGTGTTCAATGCAGTCCCAATCCAACGTCACTGACCTGCTCTAAAGAGATGGAGCAGCAATCCCCAGCTTCCTGTGCAAAGGAAAGAGATGCTGGGCAAGCACAATACCAGTGCGGGCAGGAGAACACACACTTGCCAACCTCAGAAGTTATTACAGTCACAGCAGTCAGGACAGCCCAGCACTGCTACCAGGACAGACACCTAGACAATAGAGCAGAACTGAGAACCCAGAAATGTCATCTGTCATCCAGAGTTAACCTTTTCCAAGGACGGGATGCCCTGGGAGGAGGTGTGGGAAAGAGATGGTCTCTCTAGCCGAGGGTGCTGGAAAACATTGCATATCCATCTGCAGAAAGGGGAAGCAGGCTCCATTTCTCTCACCATACACAGAAAGAAACTCAAGGTGGACCAAAGATGTAAATGTGAATTTTGAACTGTAATGGTGCTCAAAGTGAACGGGAATACAGGTAGAGTCCTTGATCTGGGGCATAGATGCACAATCAAACATGCAAACAGAAGAAGACAAGCTAGATGATGGGAACCCCCCCCCCCAGATATTAAATGTTGCATGCATCAAAAGATTTCGTCAAGAGAAACAGCCCACAGACAGAGACTGGGGGGAGATGAGTGAAAGGCAGAAAATGGAAGGGGAGAAGGGAGTCTTAGCAACAACATATCGGACAAGGGACTG
The DNA here is from genome assembly GCA_004026705.1 of Nesogale talazaci. Classification (NCBI taxonomy): domain Eukaryota; kingdom Metazoa; phylum Chordata; class Mammalia; order Afrosoricida; family Tenrecidae; genus Nesogale; species Nesogale talazaci. The sequence continues at coordinate 12,081 of PVJH01032655.1, read as the reverse complement.
ATCTCTAACATTTTTAGAAAACTTCAACATGTCAGCAACTAAAAGGCAAGCAACACAATTTTTAAAATGGGTAGGAGACCAGAACCAACACTTCACCAAAGAAGACACTTGGGTGGCCAATGTGTCTGTGAGGAAAGGCTCACCCCCTTTAGTCATTTAAAGGCAAACACCAAATCGATGGCCATCAAGTGAGTTCAGCCCATAAGGCCCCTCTCCCAGGTACCTGAGATTGAGATTCTTCTAAGAGAAGCTCTGAAAGGAAGCAACGTGGAGTGGGCATATGTACTAAGCACTCCTTGGAACAAGCCACCACTTGGAAGCAAAGGGCAGCATCCCGCAGGAAGGGGCTGGAAGAGGGAGGAGAGGAGCAGGGAGGAGGGCTGGGACAGAGTGGGGGCTACAGTCAACATCACAAAGCACAGTGCGTGTGCTTGTTGAGGGGCTCAGCTAGCTTAGCAAACTTCACCTCATTCACAACAGGAAGTTAAAGAGAAAGAAAGACTCGCTTTATCATCCTGATTATGTACGGAAGTGGATATTGTTCAGCAGCTTTAACTGTGACAAAATCACTGAGGAATTTGTAAGGACAAAGAATAAAAAGGAAATGTCTTTAATTATAACAACTTAGAAATAAAAGATCTCTCTAAAAATAAAATGCAGAAATCTACGGTAATATTTGTTTTCTGGTCATTGAATTTTCTTTTATGACATCCTTTCATTTGTTCACTTACAATTATAGCATTTATTATGAAACAAGAATCAAAATATAAATAGCTCATAGAAAATTGATGAAAGTCCTTTTTTTTTCATTGTGAGAGGTCAACCGAATTTTCCATTGCTTGTGGAAACAAAGGAGACCCATACTCGTTTGCTTTGTTGCCAATAGGTAGAAGATTCACTTTGTAGGGAACATATCCTCCAGGGGAGACTTTAGTGCCCCAAGTCCACTACCTGGTTTATGACCTGGTTCTTCTCATTGCACTAAATGGCTTATGCCACTTGTGCTTCCAGTCACTAATATTATACTCACACTGAAGAAGAGTCAGACTGCGGGACGCTAATCTCACTCACACACACACACTCACACACACACACACACACACGCACTCCGGTGACTCAGGTATCCTGCTGTATCAAGGGGGGCGTAGACTTTACAGGCCATCATGTTCATGGCCTGGATGAGCCCCCATGTGCTGCTGGCCACCATTCAGGTGTCACCGGGGTGTCACTGACAGCGATGCCACCTGCTCCACTCGGTTCCCCTCTAGCTGTCAAAGAAGAGGAAGCTACCTTCCGAAGACTGTGGGATCTGCAGGTTCTCTGAAGTGAAAGTGTTCTCCCTGAGGTGCAGGGCAGCGGAGGATCTCTGGGAGACTGGGAACCAGCCCATCAGAGCAGTGGGGACAGCAGAGGATGGGGGTTCGAGGGGAACTCTGGGAAGGTCAAAGTGCAGGGTGGCCAGCTCTCCCGCCTCCCAGGGCAGCTGGGCAGTGAGGGCAAAGGCAGCAAGTTACACACGGTCATAGAGCTGACACGGTCATAGGGTGTGTCAATGTCAGGGCCTGGCTTTTCAGGAGAGAATGTTTAGCAGAGGCACTTCAAAGTGAGATGGCTAGTTCTGCATGAGTTGCCCCCTTTCTGGATAGATGGCAAATGTTGTTGTTGCTGCTGCTGCTGCTGTTGCTGTTGTTCATGGAGTCAGGTTCTGCATGAACCTCACAATTGCCATGGTCCAGCCATTGTTGCGGTCATGGTGCTGATCCATCTTGTCCAGGACCACCCTCCCTTTCGCTGCCAAGCACGATGTTCTTCTCCAGGTGCTGGTCTCTCCTGAGCCCGTGTTTAAAGCAGACAAGACGAAGTCTCACCACCTTTGCCTCCAGAGAGCATGCTGTCCATCCTTCTCCCAAGACAGACCTGCTTGTTCTTTTGGAAGTGCGTGGTACTGCCCATCTCCTTCCCAGCACCACAAACACAGCAGTCTTTTTCGGTTGTCCTTCTCTTATACCCATTCGCATAAGAGGTGACAGGAAAAAGGGTGGTTCTTTGAGGGGTAGAATCAGGTGCATCCACCCCTAAAAGTAACATCCTTGTCTTCAACATTTTTAAAAGGTCTTAGATAGATAGCTATAGATGATAGAGCTCAGATTGATGTAGATTGAAGATAGTAGATAGATAGATAGATAGATAGATAGATAGATAGATAGATAGATAGATGGATGATGGGTGGGTGACTACCAGATGGTAAATAGATGAAGGATGAATGGATAGACCAATAACTACAGATAACTGAAACAACGATAGATGATAGATAGATAGATAGATAGATAGATAGATAGATAGATAGAAAAGGGGTGGATGGATAGACAGACAGACAGATAGATAGAAAAGGGGTGAATGGATAGAAAGATAGATAGATAAGGGGTGGATAGATAGATAGATAGATAGATAGATAGATAGATAGCTATAAGTGGTCGGTGTAAATTGAATAAAGGTAGGTAAGAAGAGCGAGATGAGAACACAGTGAAGACAGATGTAACAACAGTCACCCCCTTGAATTTTTCAGAGAAGATAATACACTTTGTAAGAATCTAAGAGGTTGGGCTGAGCCCCAGTGGTGAAGTGGTTGTGCGTGGGACTGCGGCCCACTGGGAAGGAGGTTCAATTCAGCAGTGGGGCTGGGCCTCCTACTCCCACCACGGGAGAGCAGTGATGCCCCCCCAAAAAAAGAGAGAGAATCTAAGAGGTCTTCCCCAGTCTGCTCGAGCTCTTCATCCTGCCAACAAAGATGCAGGGCCACGTTTCCAGCTCCCAGGGCATGTTCACTGCCCTGCCTGGGGGCTCTCAGCCCAGGGGAACAGGCAGATAATGTGTGGACACACACCTCCCACTTGGCATGACCAGTAATCCCTCCAGAGTAGAAAACTAGGCCTGAGGCCGGAGTTTTAGCAACCTCAGCAGAAGGAGGTGAGTGAGCCCGGCCAGGAGGAGAAACCAGTTCCTGTCTTCCAGGCCAGAGCTCCTCTAGCACCTGCCACAGCCCAGATGCTGTGAGGGTGCTTCTGCCTGATGGAATGGACCCCAGGCTCAGGGCAGAGACACCTCTTCAGGGCCTCATGGCTGGTGACAGCAGGCACCTCCTTACAGACATGCTGCTCTCCTGAACCCCGTTCAGCAGCGGATCCCTGATGCCCAGGGGCAGGTTTGCGCTGCCCTAGAGGGCCGGGTGCTCAGCCAGCACTGGCTCTGGGCAGCAAGTGAGAATCGGACGGTGAACCCACACCTTGAACGTGTTTTCACCGCACCGGCAAGTCAGACCAAGATCTAAGTCAGGCTGCACCATGGGGGGTGGGAGGTGGCAGGTGGCCCTGAAGACAGGTTGCTTAAGGCTGTTCTGTAGTATACGGCTCCGCTTCCTGCCTGAGCCTAGTCCCTGAGTCTCTCCCTCTGGACTGTGTCTACACAGGGAAGGGTCCCAAGGTGAGCTCTCACCCATTCCTGTCTGAGTCCCCACCTCTGACCCCAACGAAGGGATGCAGGAGCGTGGGAGGGCAGCAGGAAGTCTGAAAGATGCTGACCCCGAGGGCAACCGACCAAGTAGACAGACCCACACTGGAAACATGTTCTTCTAGCCACAGCCCAGAGCTGGGCAGCTTCAGCCAGGCACTATCCAGAGGTCAGCAGAACGGCCCCAACCCTGTATCTTTCTGCATGTGCTCCCCGTGATGGGCCACAGGCAAGGGCTTCCACCAAGCTCTGGCCCTGGGAGAGGGAAGTATAAACACAGAATGGGAGGGAGGAGTGAACACAGCCCAGAAGAGCCACCACCAGCAATATGCAGGAGTCTCACCATCATGAAGCCGCACCCCGTCTTGTCTGTGCTGGAGGCTGATTGCAGGGTGACCATTCATCTTGCTCCATCGTGGCCACAGAGTGGTCTTGTCTGAGAGCAGTGGGCACTTGGTGGCAGGGACGGCCACTCCCAGAGGCCAGCAGTTGTTTTTCTCTTTCTCGGGTCCTGCACCCTCCAATCCTGCTTGTTCTGAACATCGAAGGGCCTTCAGAGGTTGTTTCTGGATGAGGTTTCCATATGCCTGGCCTCAATGGGTCAGAGCAGATGCTATATTCTCCTTGCCCCCCACAGCAACACAGTGCCTTATTGCCTGAATGCCCCTCCTGATCCTAGGTGGCACATCCCTCTGCTGTGTCTGTGGGCCCTCAGGAGGGTGGAGGGGGTGTGTGTGTGCATGGGGCATTTGATGCTCGAGAAGCATGGGGTGGGGGTGCACAGTGCAGAAGTTGGTCTCTGAAGTCCAGAGTGTGAGGAGTTCAGGAGAGGGAGCACCTGCTTTAAAACAAAGAATGGAAGCGAACGAGAGAGGCCATCTTCTTCCAAACCAAGTGAGCGCATGGTGGTGGAATAATAGGCTATGATTCAATAAAAACAGGATCATTTAAATTGCAGATGGTTATGAAACTTTGGCTCTACTGACGACTCTGCTCTGCAAATGTATAGAATAAATGATCTCTTAATATAATAAAGCCGCCTGTCCTCGTGGTTTGCAGTTGATATTAAAACTTCACTGAGATGCAATTTCCAGGCAGGTCTCCCAAAACACTCCCTGGGGACAGTGACATGCAGTGACACCAAATCATCCACAAGAAATAATGAAAAAGGGAGCCCAGTCTGCCATCACCGAAGTCCCAGAACTTTGTGTTGGAGGATGAATTATTCATCCATTTGTGGGAAAGTCCTGGGGCAGCGAATCCAAGCCCTCTTGCAGAGGGCAATCTTTTCATCTGAAAGTGCACCCTTTCTCAGAACTCACTGCGCAGATGGTCTGCAGCCAGGAGACTGGGCCCCTCAGACTCCCTGCTGGGCCACCACTGGCTGAGGTCTACAGAAGGAGGGGCCCTCTCCAGAGCCTGGCCCGGTCGAGCCCAGCGGCAGACTCATGGTGACCAGATAAATGTTCAGAAATGACAAGTGATGGGCACAGGGTTCACAGCGATGTGATGTTATTTCCTCCAGGTAATAGGTGTGTCTCGTCTACAGAGGACGACCCAGGTCTCCTCTCCGGGTCAGAGTCACGAGCCCCACCCCCAGCCCCCACCACCATAAGCTGCCAGTTTGTGCACACCCATAAATGCATGGGCAGTATGTGTCTGTGTGTGTGTGCGTGCATGTGCATGTAAGCGTGTGTATGTGTGCGTGTGTTGTGTTCATGTGTGTCTGGGCATGTGTGTACATGTATGTGCATGTACGTGCATGTGTGTGCACATACATGTGTACTTATACATGTGTGTTGCTTTTCAATAACACTTCTCTGCACAAATAGTTTGATGGCAATAATGCCATCAGAAAATGCATGCTATATACTTGCACTGTGCCCTGGGGTCCCCCTGATGTCTACCCCAGAAGGAAAGGTCACTCCCTGTGGTGGGTGGGCAGGCTAGGGGATGCGCTGTCACAGCCGCTGTGTGGCCCACCTCATGGAGGGCCTCCCTCACCATCATTGGCCCTGGGCCCCATGGAAGAGCACGGTCTTTTCTAGGGATTCCCCTTGCCCAGTAGGTGATGTGTCCAGCGCCAGAGGGCCCACTGACCTCTCCCACGCTGGCTCTGGGAGCAACCGTGGTATTTCTCTAAACTGGTCCCCTCCTGTTTGAAAGGCCTTGGTCACCCCAGTGCTGAGGCAGAGAAGCCAAGTCACTGGTGGGTTTCTCGGTGTTTAATGAGCGATATTTTCCCATAAATATGTAAGGATATTGAGTCAATCCAGAACTCATTTTGCTTTGTCACTTGAGCTCGGGATTGCATTTACCTTCTTGCCACTAATTTAATCCATTGTCCACAGCCAGTATTGAATGTCGGAGTCTTTCCATGGAGCTGCCTTGAAATGCCACGTGCTTCCACTCAATCACCAGCTGGCACGCCGTCTTCTTTGTGTGCCAGGGTGTAGGTGGGTAGGGGTGTGTGTGAGTATTTGGGGGTGAGTGGGTATGAATGAGTGTGTGGGGGGGGTATGTGTGCATGTGCAGGTTGTGAATGTGTGAAAGGTGTGTGTGGAGAGGGCAGTGTGTGTGGAGGGTGTGTGTGTATGCATGCTTTGTTTTCAACACAAACATATGCTGCCCAGTCCTGCCCGTGTACAACAGAGCTGGGCATTGCCCGGTCCTGCCCCTTGTACAACAGAGCTGGGCACTGCCCGGTCCTGCCCCTTGTACAACAGAGCTGGGCACTGCCCGGTCCTGCCCCTTGTACAACAGAGCTGGGCACTGCCCGGTCCTGCCCCTTGTACAACAGAGCTGGGCACTGCCCGGTCCTGCCCCTTGTACAACAGAGCTAGGCACTGCCCGGTCCTGCACCCTCTTCGCAATCCCTCCTGTCTAAGCTGGTTGTGGGGGACACTGTATTGCCCCATCTCCTCAAGGGCCTTCTGTCGCAACAGCGCAAAGCCAGCTTCAGCCCCTGAAACCAGAAGCTCTCGGGCCATTTATCCAGGTGATCAGCCGTCCGCTCTGAACAGTTCATATGACGGATTATGCTAATAGAGACTATACTAGATTATCCTTCGATGGAGCGTGATAGAAAGAGCTAATATAGTTCCTGATATTAAACCAGGCTTTACTTTCTACGATGAGCCATGCATGTGTCTTATCTTAATCTTACACAAACACCGGGTCCGACGTGCTAATCGCCTGCTGAGAATCTCAGCGCCGAGTGTTCAGAGTGGGAGAGGGAGGCCGTGGGCTTCTCAAACCACAGAGGGAGGGCTGACTGTCGGGTTTGGGTTCAGGGGTCTGCTGAGTGGGAAATTACTGGAGAAGAAGCTTGCTTTAGATTCTGAGAGAACATAAATAACAACACAGGCACGCTGCTTTCCTCAGAGCCCTCAGGAGCATGTCCTTGCCCCGTCTGGGCAGCTTGCTGCAGCCGGGGGCTAGCGGCCAGGGTCCCTCTGCAATGTGCCAGTTTCTGAGAAAGTGGGCCCCCGACAACAGCCCAGGGTTCCTTCTGATGCCTTCTGCATTACAAATATTTCCTGGGCAGCGTGTGGTGCCCTTCTGTGTGCCCTTCTGTCTTCACCTGAGGGTTCAGAGCAAATCATGGACACCCTATCCAGGCACCCCAGTGTAGTCAGACTCCCCTGGAGAAAGAGACAAGACACCCAAACGGGGGTTGTGAAGCAGAGTTGATAAAGGGTGTGTAGGGCTGGCCCCGGGGGAGGCGGCTAAGCCACTGACACCTGGAGGAGGACAGTCACTCCGTAGGGGTGGGGACAGATGCCCCAAGGAGGAGGAGTGGGGACAGACGCCCTCAGGAGGTGGAATAGGGAGAGTCGTGGGGTCAGAAGAGGACACCCTCCAAGTTAAAGACACTATGGGTGCACCCGGAGACCAGTGTCCAGGCTCCCTCCCTCAGTCCTGGAAGTGGGTCTTGACAAAATTCAGCCAAAGAGAAGCCACACCTGGGGTGCCATCCACTCCAGGGTGATGAGTGGGTGGGTGAGGGGGGTCTGCATTCTAGGATACGTTTCAGGGTCTTTGGGAGACCCGGCGTGGCTTGTTTTATCCCGTCTGTCCATCTTTTAAATGGCATTTGCTTCCCTCATGTAGAATGTCCTTGCTGGCCTCCCACAGCTCATCTGCCCCTTCGTGTCTAATGCATCAAACTTCCTCCTCCGAGAAGCTCTCTAAAGTCACGTGGGAGACACACAGAACAGACACTCTCCAGGTGCGTCTGGACTTGGCTCTGTTACTTCTGGCTCCACCTGTGCTTGCCAAGAGGTGCCTGAAGGTCTTCTCTGCTGTCTTTCCCTGGCCTTGCGATGACTGACAACATGGAGCATCTCCGTCGTCTCTTTCCACAGACCCAGTCCGTCTAATTCTATATTCCACCCAGAGAGGACCGTGGTAAAGTTGTCATTTGTGTTGTCAGGGAAAAGGTAATTGCAATGCTAAAGTCCTTGGTCTCAACAAGTTCCATCTTGTGACTTCCTGTGTCGCGCCTGGCACCAAGACCATTCTGCAGCTGCCGCAGGGTCATCGTCATGTCTCAGTTCCACCCACCTCGCTTCCTGTGCACAGCACCCTGCTGGTGTGGCCTGGCTGACAGCACCTTAGCGGCATGTGGGAAGATAGTGGGCCCGGGGATAAGAAGCAAAGCCACAAACTGCCCCCCACCCCTGCTCCCTCGAAAGACCAGATGACTTACACTTCCCTGAGGAGCTGACTCTGAGCTGCCAAACTGGACAAACACTGGGCTACCAGCCACTGGGGAAGATGGAGGAGTCCTGGCAGGCGGCTCTGAGGCTAACCCACTGCCCAGCATGCTACGACCCTACTCCGACGGACCATTCTGGAGGGGGGCAGTGCCACTGCAGCAGCCCTGCCAGGGTGTCCCTGGGGTTTGGAAGGTGTGGTGTCTCTGGACACAGTTAGGCAGCAGCAGCTTTTGCACAAACAAAAATAAGCAAAAGTTTCCTTTTCCCTCCACCCCTAGGCCAAGTCCAAAAGGAAGGAATTAGAAATTCACATCAATCAAAGAAGGCATTTATCATCTAGCAGGTTCCATCTCCATTCCGCCCAGCCCAGTCAGTTATGGGCATCGGGTTTCCGGGATTCAATGGGAGGAAGCGGGGAGGGGGAGGGGGTCCCAGGCACCTGCTTTCTCTGATGCTCCACAAAGAATCAAGGGGGTGGGAGTGCTCCTGACAGTTAAGTCAGTGAAGAGCCTGGAGGGTGGGGACCCCCGGGAAGTGCAGACTAAAGCCCCATGGAAGAGCAGAAGTGGGGTGAGGCATGGCCCCTGGCACGCAGGCAGGGAGGGGAGCTGATTACCCACAAGCAGCTGCCTCCTCACTTCTGCATGGGCCCCAGGAAGGCACAGGCAGCATTGACCTGTCCTCTCAGCTGGCAGAAGGAGGTCCCCCTAGTCAAGGAGGTCCTTCCTACAGCCCCAGAGTCACTGGTCTCATCAATAGAGACTCCAGCCTTGGGTCCCTGTAGCTCCCCAGTGACCTTTGGGCAGGGGTGGGGGGTTCATATCAGAGCTGCCCAGGATGGAGTGGTGATGCCTTTCAAGAGATACCCCCAAAAAATGCCATCCATTCCCTTCACACTCCAGCTCATGAGCGGGTTGGGGTGAGGACAGTGGGACAGAAGGGGCCAGATAAAAGGGTTTCGGGGCTGGTGTCTGAGGGTGAGGCCCCCTTTCCTGTGAGCAGCCGTGTACTGGCAGTGGGTGTCCTCCCACTGTGCCTGGGAGCACCTGCTCAGAGGCAGCACCCAGGGGCTCTCGGTGGCTGTTGCCTGCATAGCTGTACCTCCTTGGCTGGAAACTGCATTCCGCCCATGTGATCTGCCAATGAGATGGTATTTCTCATGTAAATCAGGCAGGATTCCAAAATTTGAACTCGTGTCAGTTCTGCAGGGTCACTTATGTCCCCGAGGAAGCTCTGTGTTGCAGGAGGGCAGCCCTTGGAGGAAGAGCATTTCTGAGGCTTCCTGAGACCCCTGAGTGCAAGGTTGATTACCTCTGTCACCATGTGTAAAAGCCATTTTCACCTCCCGACACCACGCTGAGCATCGTGGCCTCAGAGTGAGTTTTGAATAGCCCTTTGAATTGCTGGTTCATATCTCCTTCAATGAGACACCGTGAAATCTCATTACAACGGAAGCAGCTATTATGCCTCCAATTTTGTCAAATGTCTGAATAAAGTAAATTCCCTCCTCTCTCCTGCATCCTGTGTAAGCCAGAGCCTCTTCCTTTCCTGGTCACCAGCTGTAGAATGTGTGGAATGGCCTCAGAATGGAATCAGGAGTCATCTGTCCTAGATGCTGGCCACTATTCCACAAAGTCACTGTGGTCCTGAGGGGTGGGGGTGGGGGCACTTCACCTTATTACCCAATCCTGGCTCATTCCCAGGACCTCCCTGAGCTGACTCACAAGACAGGGAGCACCAGTCCAAAGTGACTACGACTCACCCTCTGGGAGTGGGCCCCCTCCACACTGCCCCTCAGTGAGCCCTCCCCCCTTCCTCACCAAGTGGTGGGTCCATGCCTCCCCCGCCTCTCCGTAAGAGTGCAGGCTGGCCCTCCAGTTCCTTGGATGCAGAGAGTGGGGGCGTGGGGACTCTGTGATGCTGAAACAGCCTTTGAACATCCTTCCCCCTTCCCCTATCCCCCCAGCTGTCAGTGGAGGCTGTGTGTGCTGTGATGCTGATGGGTTTCCATAGAGCTTTCGCGACTCTGATGAGAGGGACTAGGAAGAAAGGCCTGGCACTCTGCTTCTGGAGCCCAGAGGGAAAACCAAGCCGTGGCCACCAAGTCAACTGCAGGCAGAACCAGGATACTCCATGGTTTCCCAGGCCACCATCTTCAGAGAGCAGGCGGCCTCGCACTTCAGGGAAGCTGTTGAGTCTTCTACGGCCTGTCCCTGGGCAGCGCGATCTGCATTGGGCTAACAGAGTGTGACTCCTGTTCTTGGGCGGGCCCTGTTCCCTCTTTCCTCCAGACATGACCCTGGGGCTACATCTCCCTCCGAGCCTCTGGGTGTGCGCCTCTGTGTGGACTCGATGGACATCCCACGTGGGCCACTCCTCCCTGGCCCCGATTGCAGACACGGCGCCCTGCTCTGCTGGTTTCCCCGGGGTTGTTTTTCTCAAGTCCCAGCTTCAGGTTGGCACTCCTCCGGTAATGAAGCAGAGGACTCTTCATTTTCATCTTCTGGCGGTGAACAGAATTGCCTGCACGTGAAGTATGCAGGCCCTGGGATTTCAAAAGAATGTTCTTCAAAGCGGTGTTCCAGACCTGTGCAAGAAGACATCCACACTCAGCTTCAATGATAGCTGTTTCCTTTCAGGTCCACTTGCTCTCTCCAAAGGCACCCGAGGATGAGGTAGGTTGAGAAATGGGCAGTTCAAACCACCAGCCACTCCTTGGGAGAAAGAGCACTGACCGGCTCGGAAACCCCATGAGCCTCTTCCGCGGCACGCGGTTGCTGAGACCGCCACTCTCAGCTCCTCGGCTACGGGTCTCAGTCCTCAGTTCACCCTGGAGGAAACAAAGTCTTTGTTTCCCGTGAGCCATCAAACCTGCCCTGGCTAGTAGCATATTCCTCCATGCAGTGTCATTTAGTAGCGTGCTCCTCTGCATAGTAGTACTACCTAAAATAATAATGACCAAGCAGCCTGCTCAGACTCAGCTTCCAGGCCTCCTTCCTCGTTGTGTCTGGTTTCTATATACACATGTGTATGTGTATGAAAATATACACACATATGCATACATATATATACACACACATACACACCCACAAAGGTCACATTGGATTTATTTAATGATTCTGAGTTTTGAATGTCTCCTGAGTTACAAATTTCTACCTTTTTCTCTCTCAGGCTATTCCTTCCCACTTCTTAAGTTCATGTGTGTGGCTCCCCAGCATGCACGCATGTGCACACACGTGGAAACATGTACACACACAGTGTGTCCCCAGTTGGACACACAGGTCCACGTGTTCAGTGCGTGTTGAGCAGACCCAGGGCCTTGGATGAAGCGCCATGAGTGAGAGTGTGGAGGCACAGTCCCGAGCAGGTCAAGAGCGGAGAGGGGCCCTCTTATGAAACCACAGTCAAGGGGCTTCCGAGGAGGCTTTTCCTTGGGGGGATCTCCCGGGAGACCGGGCTGCATGCCCTGCCTCAACCGACACACTCGGCTCCTGTGTCCTGTCTGCTCAAGGTTCTGCATGGCTCAGGGGACCATTTCTGATGACACCATGGAAGTTCAGATAGCTGATGATGGCCATGCCCAACCCTGTCACCCAATCACAGGCCAGCGCTGTGCGGGCTCCACGCAGCCATTGGTTCCTGCAACTGCACAGCAGCCCAGAAGGCAGGTGCTGTGTCCCCGGCTTGGTGAGGAGCAGCCACACAGTGACAGTCTCCCCCAATTACCCAACTCCAGCTCCAGCTCTGGAGACTTCCTCTCGGCACAGCCCAACAGGGTCTCTCCTCGCCCTGCAGCCCCTGGGAGGACTGCCTTTATGGGGTGAGCCCACCTGGGGGTGCAGAAGCAGGGGTG
>PVJH01032654.1:0-22364 GCA_004026705.1 Nesogale talazaci | reverse complement strand
AAAAATAATAAACTATAAAAATAATGGAAAAGCTCAAGTTTCACAAATGTAGCAATTGATAAATCTTCATAAATATACATGAACATACATAAATGCACAATTTCTTCCATTTCCTAAAAGTGATGCCTTTCTGTTCTAGACCCATATATAGTAACTTGGAATACAATCAGACTGAATGGGCAGATTGAAAGTCATCATGAAATAAAATACAGCATACACACCAGTTGCAACTTTAGAATTGTAAAAAGGGAAGAATTTAAGCTCTTATTATAAAGATTTATAGACTGCTTTAAGGAATGCTCCAATGATTTAAAGATTTAAAAAGTAAGAAGAATAGTTGAAACAATGATATGTATACATTTTAAAAGCAATTTTAATAATGAGGAATATACCTTTCAAAATTAAAAAAATGAAATACTTACCTTCCTGAAAAGAAAAAAAAATGTATTTCTACAGTATTTTTCAAAATACTCTAAACATTTTGGGTTTTTTTTGTTTGTTTGTTTTTTGGGCATCACTGCCTCTGGTGGTCGTGGGCGCTACCCAGTGGTACTCCTGAGAGCCGCCGCTGGATTTGAACCGCCAAGCTCGCAGGCAGCAGTCCTGCACTGAACCACTTACGCCACTGGGGTTCAGCCCTCTAAACATTTTTTATACCAAATTTTACTTTACATGTAACAGGATTGTAAGAAAGAAACCACATTTGCTACTAAGAATTCTTATCATCTTTTTATTGACAATTGAGTATTAAAATATCATAGATTTTCAAAGAGAACTGCAGATGTAGCAAGCTAAATCTGGGGCAATTTACAGCAGTCAAAACAGATTAGGAAAATAAGTTAGGTTCATTCTATGCTAACTGCTAAATTGGGCTTTGAGTATTCTGAAGGCCAAAAACAAATCATTGCCCCTAAGTCAATGTGATTCAATCAATTCCATTGATATAGACTCTGAAGGACCTGCAGGAACCTTTACTCCCACTAAGGTAGAAGCCCACCACCTGTAATCTCCCAGTAAGCAAAAGAACCAGTTTTCATGCAGAATTAGTAAATGAGGAAGAGGAAATGGAAACCAGGATCATTTTTTTACACCAATTTTATTTAAAATACAGGTTCATCCACTTTTCTGCCATTTAGCTAAAACATCATGGTGACTTTAAACCAAACAAAGGAAATGCTAAAGGGAGGGCTGCGATCAAAATACGATTTATCAAAGATAGCAAGGATTATAGGCAAACTGAATAGTTGGCCAGGCAAAAAAATGATGTACATAAGCATTTTCAAGGGAAAACAGTGTCAATGGAAATATCCTGAAACAGGTCATAAGGATTACTGAGGTCATGCTGCCTGTGCAACTCCATGGCCCACCCTGGTGTAGAATGCCCTGGTTTCCACTTCCTGATGAATATGTGTTGACACAGAATTGAGCAGGATTTCAGCCTTACTGTACTTCTCTTCCTTGCACCTCTGCAGAATCTCTAAGCTCCTCTGGTGGACTGGGTGCTGTAGAAAGCTAAAACTATCCATACTTTTCAAAATCGCACATGGTGCTGTGTCATCATGTCCTTAGGAAGCAAAAGAAAAACAAAAAATGGAGACAAGAAAAAGACATTACATAAGCCCAAACCAACAGAGTACCAAAGACTATGCTGCCAACTAGCTTTAGAGTATATAAAAATGGATCAAATGATAGGGATGAGATAAAATTTATTTTTCTGATTAATATGAAGAAGATACACAAAAATAATAGGGCAGGGTTACTTTTCAAATATTTAAAGTGTCCTTTGCAGTGTTCAAAGTGCTGTGAACTAACACCTTATAAAAATATCCAAACTTAAAGTTAAAAAAAAAAATCAAAACAGGCTGAGCCCCGGTGGCATAGTGGTTGTGTGTAGGACTGTAGCCCACTGGGTTGGCGGTTCAAATCCAGCAGCAGCTCTCCAGGAGCAAGGCTGGGCCTCCCACTCCCACCAGTGGCAGTGATGCCAAAAAAAAAAAAAAGAAGAAGAAAAAAAACTAAAAAGAAAAAAAATTAAAACAATTTGTCTGATTTAATTTTTTTTAATGGATTTGGTTTTACTGGATCAAAAGTGAAGTTTGCTATAGTTGGCAACATATAAGAAATACTAATAGAACCCAGAAGAAAAATATATCCCAAACAATTTACTGAAAGGTAAACAATTTTCAGATTCTGCAACTAACCACACTTGCAGGAACTCCAACAAGTGTGACTCTGAATATAAAGAAAAGCATAATCGAGTGAGGAAATTATCGAGGCAGTACTTCTTATTCATAAATCTGAAGGCAAAGCTGGAGAATGTGTAGCTCACCATCATTTCTTAGTAAGGTGAGGAAGAAATCAATTACCAGTGGGAAAGAGAAGATAGCACATTCAAGTAAACATTAACACCCCAGATCAGTGCTATTTAAATATTGGCTTGAATAATAAATATAGTCATTTAAATAATAAAGGAAGGGGAAAAAGAAGTTTGAGTACAATAAACACTAGCAATAAAAGAAAACACAGGTTTCCCAGGCTTGCGAGAATTGTGAATCATTCACATATAGATCATCTCTAGTTAAGTAGTGTTTTTTTTCTTAATTAAAAAAATACCGGGGGGTGTCTTTTAGAAACAAAATTAATAATTAATAATATAAACAAAGTCAATAAAACAAAGTTCCATTCGTTTATTGTACTTTTAGGAAAAAGACACAATTATAAATATAATTCTGAGAGGCAGAGGCAGAACGATTCAAAGCTTATAGAACTTGTTTGAATCTAACTTTAACTCATTTAAATGAATTTCTATACTCAGCAAATAGTTATCTGTTTTTAAACAAAGGAAATGCTATTTTATGATATTCTAACATCAAGCAAAACTACCCACAGAAATGGTGAGATTTAAAAGAATAAAACGGTTTTGAACTATTTCCTTCATTTTTAATCATTCAAAAAGTAACTACTAAAACGGTCTCCCAGGTTTGATATAGAGTAAGTTACTAATGTAAAAAAAACTTGAAAAGGAGACAAGTCTGACCAGGTCACCCGTCATTTACTGGTTAAAGGATACGGCAATGCAGGTGCAGCACTGCTGGCATGGTGGGTTCTGAGTTAGTCTGCTAATCACAGACTATGGCACTGCGAAAAAGCCCTCTTTTTCTCATGATTTCCATTAATGGACTGCTTGGAAAAATGAAACTTGGATAAATGAAGCTTGGATATTCGTACGCTTGGGAATGGAAAAGGCAAGCGGGACTATATAAGGAAAATGACCTAAATCCACCCATCATATCCACTGTTGAATCCAACTCACAGTGGCCAATACTCCTTCCAAATAGTAACAAAAAGGGTTTTTGGCTTTTTTAATCACCAGATTGCCAGGCACTTTAATTGCTGACTTGATGACATACTATGCAACTATAAACCGAGTTGAATATCGGCCAAGACACCTAATTTTATCACAAAAACTGCATAAAAAATGTGAAAAACTTGGGTCACATGAGTATATATGATACTCAAAAATACCTCAAGAAGATGGTGGCATTAAAATGTTGTGTACAAAGGGTTAGGATATTAAGCTATTCTTCTTAGTGTTAAGATACTAAATTAGCATTTATTATATTATTTGTAGTAGCAGCACTCTTATTTTCTTTCTGATCTAATAAATGAAAGCAATGTCTTTTGAGTATAGGTAGCTTTACATCTGAGACTGCTTTGTGTCTCAACACTATGCTTACCACAGTTTGTTAAAAGTTCTGCACTGTTCTTTCATTCTGCTGTCTATGCCTTAACAACAAACTAATTTTTTTAAAAAGCCTTCTCATTTTAAAGATGTAGGAACCCTAGTGGCATACTGGCTATGCATTGGGCTGTGATTCTCAAGGTCAGCAGTTTGAGACCACCAGCTCCTCAGCGGGCAAAAGACAGGCTTTCTATACTCTAACAGTGAGTCTCAGGAATGGGAATCTCACACGGGCAGTTCTACTTGCCCTAAAGGATAGCTGTAAGTCAGCATGAACTCCATGGCAGTTGAGTTTGCTTTAGGTTTTAATGGTTTAAAGATGTGCTACTATTGGCAAATGGTGCAGTAATAATTCTCATTTATTATGTGTACGAATTCCATGCCCTCTCAAGGTGGTTTGACTTCATAGACAGTGGTTCTCAACCTCCCTAGTGCTGCGACCCTTTAATAAAATTTCTCATATTGTGGTGACCCCCAACCATAAAATTATTTTGTTTTGTTTTGTTTTGTTTGCTTTTTGGGCATCACTGCCCTCTGGTGGTGGGAGTAGGAGGCCCAGCCTTTGCTCCTGTGGAGCCACTGCTGAATTGAACTTCCATCCCAGTGGGCCGCAGTCCCACGCACAACCACAACACCACCGAGGCTCAGTCCATAAAACTATTTTTGTTGCTACTTCATAACTATAATTTTGAGACTGTTATGAATCCTAATGTAAATATGTGATATGCAGAATATATTTTCATTGTTACAAATTGAACATAACATAATTAATGCATGTGATTAATCACAAAACAATATGTAATTATATATTGTGAAATATTTATGTGTTTTCCAATGGTCTTAGGCAACCCCTGTGAAAGTGCCATTCAAACCCAAAAGGAGTCACAACCCACAGGTTGAGAACCGCTGTCCAAAGGTGCTGTGCATCTTCTATTTCAACGATATTATTTTCTAAGGAGTCTCATATGCTCTTGAAGAGGTTTCTTTTGCATTTACTTAGGTTGAATCCTGGGTTAGTTTTGCTGTCACGACTTTAATTTGAGATTATGGAACTATCTTTTTCATGTAGCACTTTGAAGTTCCTAGCTTCAAGTTCAATCCCATTTCCATTGTATCTCTCAGACTTAGGGTCAGGTCTCTGCCCCAAAACAGAATTCCTGTGATGCAAATGCCCAGGCTCATTTTTAACAGAATATTTCATAAACTGCAAAACCAAATAGAGTTTGCTGAGTTTTAGTAAAGCTTACTGTCATGAGCTCCACACTGAAAGGAACATTTATAACACCTCAGCAAGTTTTGGTCCCCTTTCTTGTCAATATCACTCCTGACTCTCAGCAGAGACAATCAAGTTCTGATTTTTATCACCATATTTTACTCGCCAGTTCTCAATGAAACCACACAGTATATATTTATACTTTCATGTCTGGCTTCTTTTGCTCAACTGACATAATTATTAGGAGTATCAGTAAGTATTCCTTCTTGCTGAGTAACATTACATTGAATGAATACATCACAATTTGGCTAACCGTTCTTTATTGATAGGCACTTGGTTATTTAAATTGGAGACTTATGAATAAAATATCATTTTTAGTATACCCATGTAACAGTTTTACTAAAATACAATTTGCATATCACTCAATTCACCCATTTAAAAATATTTCAGAGGAGCCCCGGTGGTATAGAGAGGCCCTGGTGGCAGAGTGGGTTCTGTACTGGGCTGCAAACTGCTAAGTCTGCAATTCAAAACCACCAGCCACTCTATGAAACAAAGATGAGGCTTTCTAGTCTCATAAAGATTGACAGTCATGGAAAGCCACAGGGGCACTTCTACTCAGTCCTAGAGGGTTCCTGTAACTTAGAGTAGACTTGATGGCAGTGAGTACAGTCATCATCTCTTGTGATGATCATAAACCATTACTTAATTGGTTATTTATATTGAGTTGTAAAACTTCTTCAAATATTCTGGATAGTAACTCTGATGAGATACATGACCTGCAAATGCTTTCTGCCATACCGTGGAATGTAGTTTTACTTTCTTAGATATGCTCTATCAAGTTTTTTATTTTCAGAAAGTTATTACTCTGCTGTTGCTGCTGCTTATGATTTTGGTATCCTGTCTGAAGGAGCATGACCAATGAACCCAGGAGGGCTGAACCTTCCAACTTTGCTCTTTAATTTTTAGACCCTTCAACAGAAAAGTGGGTGAAGGAAGACATCGGACAGCACAAGACATGAAAAAAATTATAATTTAAAAAATTATCAAGGGTTCGTGATGGAAAGTAGGGGAGGGAGGGGTAAAAAAGAAGAGCTGATACCAACGGTTCAAGCAGAAAGAAAATGTTAGAGAATGATGATGGCAACAAATGTACAAAGGTGCTTGACACAATGGAGGGATGTCTGGATTGTGACAAGAATTGTACGAGCCCCCAATAAAATGACTTTAAAAGAAAAAAAATTGGGCTGAGCCCCGGTGGTGTAGTGGCTGTGTGCAGGACTGCGGCCCACTGGGTTGGCAGTTCAAATCCAGCAGCAGCTCTCCAGGAACAAGGCTGAACCTCCTACTCCCACCAGAGTGCAGTGATGCCCCCCCAAAAAAAGAAAAAGAAAAAAATTTTTGGATTATTTTCTATAAGAATTTTAGGATTAACCTGTCAATTTCCTCACCAAAAAGACAGGCCCAGGCTTAGGTAGGGACTGTGTTCCACTTCTTGATCAAATCAGAGAGTACTGGCAGGTGAACTACATGAAGCATCCCAATCCTGGAACACAGGAAGGCTTCCTATTTATTTACATCATTTTAAAGCCTTATGGAGAATGGCTTATAGTTTTGAGTATACTTCTTGTTAAATTCATTCCTAGGCCTTTGATTCTTGTTGGTGCTCATGTAAGTTGACTGTTTTTCTTAATTTATTTCGGACTGTCCAGTGCTAACTCACAGAAATAAAATGGATTTCTAGACATTGATCATGTAACACACAACCTTGGAGACCTCCTTTGTTAGTTCTAATTACATGAGCGTGTGCGTATTTCCTCAAGTATTTTATGCACACTATCATGACATTTGCAAATACAAGTTTTGCTACTTGTTTTCCCGTCTCACTTTTTTTGTTGCTTTCTTTTCTAATTTCCCTGACCAGAACCTTCAAGATAAAATTGAGTAAAAGAAGCAAAAGTGAATACCCTTATCTTGTTGTTGATCTTAAGGGGAAAGTATCCAGTCTTTTACCATAAAGCCTTATATGAAAACATACAAGCAAACAAAAAAGGTAAACTTATTGCCAGCAAACACAAAGTTTCCAAGGCAATACATCTGTACAAGAACAGACCGCCATGTATTTCTCCAGTTCAAACTGATAACCTTCTGGTTGGCTGCCAGCTACTTAATAATTGTGTGTTTTTGCAGATATACTTTATCAGGTTAAGGAAATACCCTTGTGTTTGTTATCTGCTCAGAGTTATTATCAGAGATGCTATTACCTATTAAGCGTCTACTGATGGGTACAAATCTCATGGTTTCCTGGGCAGAAAAAGTGATTTTTAAGTGCTGCCAGAAATTCCTCACTTTGTGACAATGACAGCTGCAATAAGCAAGAGTGTTGTTTCCAGTAGCCCATGAGGCCTCATGAAAATGCTCTGACAAAATGTAAAAGGAGATTATTTTATGGCTCAAGAGGAAGGCATACAGAAAAGATACCCACTTTGCCAAGCAGAATCCTACCATAAACCACCCAGCACGTAAAAAAATGAAAACTGTCTTAAACTGTCTTTGGCTGGAACTTTGAATTAGTCCCACCCTCCCTTCCATTTCCTTCAGCAGTTTCCAAGCTGCTGGCTTTCATTCTAACTGTGGGCTGTTCTCTTTCAAGACTACCATAAAGTGCAGAGGAAAGGATGAATAGGTTAAAGCAGAATGCCATGCTATTACCAATATTCCACATTTTGCTATGATTTTTTTTTTCTTATGAAAACTTTGGTTCTATTTTTTTCAGAGTTCTCCAAAGTCTTTATACCACTGTGGTAGCTAAAATGTAATGCCAACTTGAATGGTATGAAAATGTAGGGATGGGGGCTGAGCCCCGGGGGTGTAGTGGTTGAGTGGGGCTGCGGCCCACGGGCGTGGCAGCTCAAATCCAGCAGCAGCTCTCTAGGAGCAAGGTTGGGTAGCTCCCACAACCACCAAAGGGCAGTGATGCCAAAAAAAAAGAAAAAAGAAAATGTAGGGATGGAGGGTAACCTATCACTCCGGTCACAGTCTAACTATGCCTCGTTGGTGGAATAGCCTTTTCTAGAGGAAAAACAGAGAATTTCTTCCTTTTCTCTGCCCTTTCCTCCTCTCTGCTTGCTAGGACTTTGTGCTTACCTCCAGGAGTAGTCCCATGTGGGCCACTGACTCTTGGGACCAAGCTGAGAGCCACTGGTACTCTACTGTTTTCACCTAACTTAGATCCACACAACTATGTACCATGGACTTGAATTGGACTGGACAGGGATGCTTTCTTGATATAAAATTACTCCTTTGAAGAACAGGCATATACATATGTAAATATATTTATATGTAACAATAGGGATATAGGTCTATGTAAGGTCGAGTCACCTCAAGTCCTCCCTCAACGCATGAACACTTTGTTCCAATGATGTGGCATTCTGTGATGCTCACCTTCCAGACACGATCACTGAAGACAAAATGGGTGTATCAGCAAATGTGGTGAAGAAAGCTGATGGTGGCCAGCTATTACAAGTTATAGTGTCTAGGGACTTAAAGGCTTAAAGATAAACAAGTGGCCACCCAGCTGGGAAGCACCAAAGCCCACCAGGAAGAGGCACACCAGTCTGTGTGATCACAGGTGTTAACAGGGATCAGTTCCAGGCATCAGAAGAACCAAAAAAAAGCAATCATATTGATGTGAATGAGGGGGACAGGAGTGGAGACCCAAAGCCCACCTGTAGACAATTGAACATCCCCTCACAGAAGAGTCAGTCTAACACTGACAAAACATACAACCATCTTCTAGTTCTTTAATGCTTTCCCCCACCCCCCCACTATCATGACCCTAGTTCTACCTTATAAATCCAGCTAGACCAGAGCACATACACTGGTACAGATAAGAGCCCTCGACACACAGAATCCAGGGTAGATAAATCCCAGAAACAACAGCAATACCATGAGGGTAGGGTGACGATGGGAAATGATCACAATGATCAATGTATAAACACACCCCATCCCAGGGTGACAAATAACAGAAACATGAGTGAAAGAAGACAATGGATGGTGTAAGATATAAAAATAATAATTTATAATTTATCAAGTGCTTGTGAGGGTGAGAGGGCTGGGGGAGAGAGAGAAAACAGGAGCTGATATCAAGGGTTCAGGTAGAAAGAAAATGTTTTGAAATGGAATGGTATGCATGGATAGTTATAAGAACTGTAAAGTGATTTGCTAAAATAAAAAAATTGCTTCTTGAAACAAAGTTTTTTTGGGGGGAGGGGAGGCATCACTGCCTTCTGGTGGGAGTGGGAGGCTCAGCCTTGCTCCTGGAGAGCTGCTGCTGGATTTGAACTGCCAAGCCAGTGGGCCACAGTCCTGTACACAACCACTACGCCACCGGGGCTCAGCCCTGAAGTTCTTTTTTGTTCGTTTGTTTTTGTTTTGTTTGGGGGGGCGGGCATCACTGCCCTCTGGTGGGAGTGGGAGGCTCAGCCTTGCTCCTGGAGA
Source organism: Nesogale talazaci (assembly GCA_004026705.1). Taxonomy (NCBI): domain Eukaryota; kingdom Metazoa; phylum Chordata; class Mammalia; order Afrosoricida; family Tenrecidae; genus Nesogale; species Nesogale talazaci. The sequence continues at coordinate 12,909 of PVJH01032654.1, read as the reverse complement.
GCTGCTGCTGGATTTGAACTGCCAAGCCAGTGGGCCACAGTCCCACACTCAACCACTATGTCACCGGGGCTCAGCCCCCTAAAGTTCTTTTTTATACATATACTGTGTCACTGGTTTTGTTTCTCCAGACATCCAGCCTAACACAGCCACTAATTTCATTGATGTACAATCAAAAACATTTACTCTTAACTACATGCTACAGTGAATTTTAAGAAAGGCTATAGTTTTTAAAAAAGCCTATTTATGTGATTCTCCTAAAAATGTTTTGGTTTTCAATAGTCTAACCACCATAATTTATACTCTCCAATTGTAATGCATTACTTCTCAGGAAGAATTAACTAATTTTTCATTTATAGGCTTTAAAATGGCATTGTGTTCTTCAATTTGAAAGTCTATTTAAAAGAAAGTGTTAATTTAAAAAGGCTCTAACTTAATATTTTCTATTATGCTTAGTTGGCTGAACAAAGAGATAGAGTGATAGTTTCCTGAGAAAATCTAGTTTCTACTTTGTTCACTGTCAGTGCTTCTTAATAATCAGATGAGAGTCCATGGAAAATTTTTATAAAGATACATTCAAAGGAAGTAAAAATACACCACCATTCTGCAGATATTCATCTCCCTTCTTTTAGTAATATTATCTTTAAACTGCTATGTCCATTCAAATCTAAATCTAGGTCACTCTAGGCCCTCATACTTTTTGCTTCTCCCTAAATAATCTCCAATTCTCATTTCATCATGATGTATGCATACAATTTACATCATACAAGTTATTCATGGACTACTTAATCCACCTTCAGTTAATTTACAATTTGCTAGTTAAATTTTAAAGTCAATCTAGGGGACTTATAAGGCATTAATAATGTTCTATTTCTTAGTCTAAGTGGTCCTTTCAGAGATGTTTTAACTTTCTGATAATTTACCATACTCTATATTTGTTTTGTATACTTTTCTAGGTACCGGATATATTCTAGACTGAAAAGTATTTATTATTCAGAAGTTCTATGATAGATAGAAAGAAATCAAATCCCAAACAGTAATCATCAAAACAAAATCAAGTCAGAAACATTACAGATTCAATTGAGTTGTCATTAATACTGCTGCGTGTTTGGGGCCAAATTGAAAATAAGATATCAAAAACTAGTTTTCACAAAATAAGATTTCAAGCCCCAAATGAATATAAGAGACAATGTGAATAAGCTGTGCTGAAAGAGATGTACTCACTTCTACATACTGTATATATCATTCATGGACAAGTTATGAGATACCCTGCACCCCTCGAGAGCAGTGGTTCTCAGCCTTCCTAATGCCAAGACCTTTTAATACAGTTCCTCATGTTGTCGTGACCCCAACCATAACATTATTTTCATTGCTACTTCACAACTGCCATTTTGCTACTGTTATGAATAGGCTGAAAGGGTCATTCGAGCCCCAAAGGGGTCGTGATCCACAGGTTGAGAACTGCTGCTCTAGATACTTTCTAAACAGTTCTCTATTTCAGGAAGGTCCTTAATTCAGTGGGAGGAAATCAAAAGTAAATTACAAGGCAGCACTGGGGCACTTATTAACATTAAATACATGAAGTTTCTTGTCTTATTTGTATCTTAGCAGGTCAGACATCAATTTGAACTGGTTTTATTTATTAAAAGCCTTCTGTAATGAATACCATATCTTAAAGTAAGAAACTGTTCTTTAATGTTCCTTTTTTTTAGGCATCACTGCCCTCTGGTGGTGGGAGGAGGCCCAGCCTTTGCTCCTGTGGAGCTGGAATTGAAACTCCATCCCAGTGGGCCACAGTCCCGCGCACAACCACTACGCCACAGGGGCTCAGCCCTCTTTAATGCTCTTTTTGCAAAGTTAATCTCTTAGAAATTAACCTGTAAGCTGCAAAGGTGGTTTGAGATAACACTTTATCTTTCCAAAAGGAAAAAAAATCCTAGAGAGACCAGATATCACACATTATGTCAAAAATAAAACTAGATAGCCTAATTATTTTTGCCTTTCATTGTAGTTATAAAATTTTTCAAATACATTTACTCATTTCAAATATTTAAAAACTGATTTTAACAGTTTAAAGCTTATATAATACGTAGGTAAGACTGGCAGTCCTAGAGACATGGATATCTTCTATCATACTTCTACTAGTGGGTACAAATCTCAAGCTTGCTCAAGCAGCAAAACTGAAACCCCTTGCTGTGCAACAATGGTCTAGGTAAAACTAGAGTTGCAATAAGCAATAGTGCTGTTTCCTGCAGACAACAGGGGTGTATGAAAATGTTCTCCGGGGCTCAGCCCCGGTGGCGTAGTGGTTGTTCGCGGGACTGCAGCCCACTGGGACAGAGGTTCAATTCCAGCAGTGGGGCTGGGCCTCCTACTCCCACCATTGGAGAGCAGTGATGCCCCCCCCCAAAAAAACAAAACAAACAAACAAACAAAAAGTATTAACATTCTTCCAAAAACAAGAAAAACTCCAATCAAGAAAAGAGAGGGCACTTAAATTACTACAGTAGCAGGTGTCTTTCACCATGCTATGTTCTCTCCAGTCCACTTTTTAGGTGTCCTGATTTATGTTTTCATTTTAAATTATGGTTCATTTGTAGTAAAAGCTATGGCATAAGAAAATAGAGAGGATGTGAAAATTAATGATTAAGTGATCAATTATAACTTCAGATTTTGCTTAAATAAAAATCACAGCAATGAATTTCTACTGGCCTACTAAATAGCAGGTGCTTTATACTTATTTTTATAAACAAACAGATATACATCACAGATGTACCTAACCATATAAAAGTTCAGTCAACTCATGTTATATGAAATAGGAAGAAAGTGTATGGTAAGAAAGCAAAAATAAAATAAAATAAAATTGGCAATGTGGAGAAGAGAAGGGGAAAAAATAAATTAAATATGACCAAGTATTCGTATGTCCTGCTTACCAGGCTTTTTCTGAGTGTGTCTTTTTCCAGCTTCCCTGAAAGCAACCATGGCTCTGAAAAAAGCTCGGAGAACTGCCCATCGGAAAACAGCTACTGGATCAATTCCAATCATCCCAGAGATAAATGCATTTTTGCTACTTCTCAGCAGAGCCACAATATCTGGACGCATATGATCGGTATTTTTTTCCCGGAAATCCTACATGAAAAAAAGGACCAGTGTTATTTATTTAAATTACTAAACCCACTGCTTGAACAGTGATTAAATAAAGGCAGAGAAGTGATCGCTAAGTAACCAAGTGGACCAGATTGCAGACAGTGAATTATTTAAGAGAGTTCCAGCTAATGCCTCTAACACCCACCAAATGACCTTTTTTCTTCATGAGTATGCTAAGAAGGTGTTATTGATAAAATTCTCCTGCAAGTAAGTGTGAATACGATTACTTGGGGTGCCATCCCTGCCGGATGGAGAATCAGCACTCTGAGAAGCAGGAGAAAGGCTCTCAATACCAGCAAGAACCAGAAGTGGAGCCCACTGTCTGGATCCGAGATCCCTGCTCAGAGAGCAGAAGCAGAACCAGAAGACAGACTATGTCTTCTGAAAGAGAGTGATGGACTTCCCAAACATCATAAAACAAGTAAAATTGAGTGCTTTTGTGCAGGAGCATGGTTTGCTGAGTGGGATGTTTCTGGGTACTTAATTGGGGAAGTTGATCTTGCTCATCCATGAAAATGGTGATGTTTATTTAATTTGGGTAATTAGGTTTGATACTATAAGGATGGCACAGGACCATGCAGTGTTTCACTCTGCTTTGCATAGTGTTTCACTATGGGTCAGAGCTCACTCCATGTTCCTAATAACAAGAAGTGTTGCTGACCCACAGAGTTCAAGTTGAATGCCTTTGGGTTGAGGCTTACAGTAGAGTGGTATAATCCTTTGGATATAAATTGGCAGACTGAAAAAACTTTGTAACAGGTCTTGATAAACAACTCAACAGTAAACATTCTTACTGGCATTACAATGTAATAAATCCTTTAACCAAGAATTCTGTCTGCAAGTTTTGTGAGTCTAGGGATAAGAGATCCTAGAGAAGTGAAATGGAGACCATTAATTAAGACAACACAGAGATATCTTCTATGAAGCCCTGACCAACCCTACAACTATTTAATTCTATAATACAAATAAGCTATGATGATTCCATAAATTTATTGCCACTTGCCAAAATACTAGTCCGCAAGGGCCTCTATGAAGAAACAACAATGCGACAACACAGCTGTGTAACAGAAAAGGAGGCAGTCATGAGAAGACTGAGAAGAAAGTCAAAAGTAAAGAAACCACCTATTTTAAATATCTGACAGCGCTGAGCCCCGGTGGCGGAGTGGTTGTGCGCGGGACTGCGGCCCACTGGGTTGGAGGTTCAAAGCCAGCAGCAGCTCTCCAGGAGCAAGGCTGGGTCTCCTACTCCCACCACCAAAAGGCAATGATGCGCTCCCCCCCAAAAAAAATCTTACAGCAATAATGAGTTGGATTTGTTTGAAGAAAAGCATTTAAAAAAAGATTTGAAGCATAGTGAGCAAGGGTAAAAGGAGTAGAACAGGCAAATAACAAGCATATTTAGCATCTGTAAGCCTACAGTACAAATTTAGATTTTATACACATGTCATGGGACATCATCCAAAGGAAATGACATGAGCAAAACTGGACTTTTATAAGAAATTGATAGCTATGTCTGGAAAAAAGAAGAAAAGGGGGGTAGAGGATCAGCAATTACAATATTCTAGATAGTTTTTTAAAGAACTGATAATGATGTACTAGGTAGGAGGGTTGTGAAAAGGAAGAGAAGTTGTCCCATTTGGAATATGCTTTCAAGGTAAAGGCAAAAGAATTTGCTGATGGATTAGCGGGTAAGAGACTAAGCATCAGGCTAACACCTATATTTGGGGGTGTGACTAGATGGATACAGGTGGCATTAATGGGTCTGGGAAAGACTAGAGAAGAAATCTTCTTAATTGAATGGTCTCTTTGCCTTCATATTTCTAGATTTCTAAGTTTATTTTATATAACTGACCAATAATTCTTAGTAAAACAGACTTTTGGGGTTTACTACTTACCCCGCACTGACCCTTTTCAGTCCCTATTGCCAATGGCATATTGGAAATTCTTATAATTATTATTTTTGCTCAATCTTCTTATGCCACAAGATCAACTATATCTGTGGCTATACACATTATATGATGAGGGCTGAATGTATTCTTCCAGCTCATATATTTCTTGTTATTTCTTTGATATGTGATACATTTATATAAGAGATATTTCCATATTAATGTTTAGAAACATTACTAGTAAAAACTTACAGGTCTGGAGTTTTCTTTATGGGGAAACTTCATGGAAGTAATTAAAATTATTTAACAGGTATAAGACTTTCAGATTTTCTTTCTAGTGTAAAATTTTGGTAAAATATACTTTGTGTCGGGGCTGAGCCCCGGTGGCGTAGTGGTTGTGCGCAGGACTGCGGCCCACTGGGATGGAGGTTCAATTCCAGCAGTGGGGCTGGGCCTCCTACTCCCACCACCAGAGAGCAGTGATGCCCCAAAAAACAAAATGTACTTTGTGTCCTCAAATGTGTTATAAAATAAAATATGGTCACAATATTTTTAGTACTTTAAGGTATATAACTAAATCATTTTTTTCATTTCCTATATTTGTATTTATGAATTTTTTTCCCTACACCAGCTATTTCATATCTCATTTATGTTACAGTATTTTCTATCATATTTTCAAGGAACTAACTTTTTAAAATCAACATGCAACAGTTTTATTGACATAAGTTATAAGGAAGTAACTTGATTTAGTTGATTTCTCTATTATATTAAATTCTAGGGCTTATTATTTTCTTCCTCTAATTTCTTTGGGTATAAGTAAACCAATTAAAAACAAAACAGAAAAAAAAAAAAAGAAAACCAACTATCTTTGGCTCTTCTTTTTCAAGTTTCTTAAAATGGAAGAACTGCTTTTTGATCATTCTTCTCTAATACTAGAAGCCTTCACCAAATTCATAGAAGCATAGAATTAAAAGATAATGGCATTTTTCTACTAACTTTTTGAAGCCCCCATGTGTATGCATTTAAGGTTACAAAGGTCCCCTAGTAACTGTTTAAGGAATTTGAGTGACACAAACAGTAGTCTACAATTGGCTGGCAACCTAAAGGCTGGTGGTTTGAGTCTAATGAAGAAGTTCCATAATAGAAAGGTATGGCAATCTGCATAAAACTTATAGCCACGAAAGCCTAGAGAGCAGTTCTAATCTGTAACACATAGGATTCACCATTGGTCAAGCACCAATTCAATGCCAGCTAGTAATAAGATATCATTGCTTTAAGTGTATTTATTAATTTTAATCATACTGTTTTTCAATTTAAATAAGTTTAATTGATTTGAAGGGAGGGATGGCTTATTTACAAGTCTGTCTAATTTCTAAACACCTAGGGATTATCTAGTTATACTTACATGTCAAAGAGTTCAATTATTTAATAGTGCTACTGTATTGTTCTTTTTAATCATTTTATTAGGGGCTCTTACAGCTCATATGCATTCTATGCATCAATTGTATCCTGTACATCTGTACCTATGTGGTTACTATATTGTCTGGTGTTCTTGATGTTTGTACCAGACACAGAACCATAATGATACAGGGGTTATATGATCAGCTGCTAGTCACATGGCCATCAGTGGCCACTAACCACTCCACAGAAAAATAAAAAATATATAGGAAGTTGTGCCCTGCCATGAAGAGAGTCTTGGAAACAGTATGGAGCAGTTTTATTCTGTCCTGTTGGAAGGGTCAAGATAATTTGGAATCAGCTTGACAGGAGTAGGTAGAATGCATTGAATTATGATGGTGGACTTTTATGTTTCTACTTTGTTCTCGTTTTGTTTCACACGATTTCAATCTTTCACATTAGGTGCACACAAATTTAGAAGGTTAAGTCCTCTGTGCATCTCATACTTTTTAGCATTTTAAAATGTTCTTTATCCAGAGTAATACTTCTTGCCTTAAAGTCTACTTTTTCTAATAATGTTACTAATTTTCTTTTGATAACTTTACACTAATATTTTCTCTATCCCTTTCCTTTCAGCCCATATGATCAGAAAACAACATAGATGAATCTCACACATGGAAGTGCATATGACTCAATTTAAATGAAACTTGGTAACAAGCAAAACTAGTTAAGGATGCTTTATAAAAGTCAAGATAAGGGTGATCTCTGGGGGGAAGAATAAGCTGGAAAGGAGCCTGTAAGCAATCTGTTGCTAAATTTGTGTATTTTATATACTTCATTATAAGATTTTGCTTTGTTTTGTTTTGTTTCTTGGGGGGCATCACTGCCTCTGGTGGTCGTGGGTGCTACCCAGCGCTGCTCCTGAGAGCTGCTGCTGGATTTGAACCGCAAAGCCCACGGGTCACAGTCCAGCACTCAACCACTTACGCCACTGGGGCTCAGTCCAATTATATGACTTTATAGTTCAAACTTTTTGCCTGTTTTTTTAATCTATTCCTAATCTTCTATACAAAATAGTCAAATTTTCAAAATTTAGCTTATATTGCCTCTTTAAAATCTTTTAATGATTCCCTCAAAGTAACTTAAATAAATAAATAAATAAAAGTCCTTTAATTAACTTGGGCTAGTAGCCCTAAGAGACTGGCCCACTGCCCACCCCTAAAGTCATTTCATGTCACTTTCTCAATTGCTCACTATCATCCAAAATGGTGGCCTGTTTTCTATTACTTCACCATATTAAGCTCTTACCTATCTCATGATCTATAATATTCATAAATTCTCAAAAAGTTAGTACTTATTTCAAGATATCTTTTTATCTCAATAGGAACTTATGGAATCACAAATTTCAAATAGATCCATACACTATTTCACTATTTTCAAGTTTATAATACATAGCACTATTTCTAGTTGTGCACATGTGTACATGTGGCATGCTTATATGTGCATTTATGTACATAAGTCTGAGAAAATTATTATAAGACCATATTAGACTGTATTAACAAAAAACATCATGATGTGAAGCTGTTTCTTTACATATCCTCCACTTATCTGGATTGATATGTTTCTGAAGATGGTGTTTCCATTGATTTAACCCCTCCTTGACTAATTCTGTGATTTCCACCACACCCAAAGGTAGTTTTAGAATCCTTAAGAAATTCAAATAATGGTCCTTTTCAATGTTCTTTGAGCCTAGGGAACAAAAATAAGTCGGATGCAGCAACATTAGGGCTATTGGGTGGACAGAGTAAGGTGCCCCAATGTAACCCTCATGTGACAGCCTTGCTATCCTTAAAGAATGACCACGTGCAATGTCTTTATGGGGAAAAAAAAACTCCTTGGTATAACTTCCCTGGTCTTTTTTCACCAATGCAGTTTTCAATTTTCTTATGACTTCTTCAAATAAGTCCCCATGATAATCCTGTGTATTTGAAGAAAATCCAATGCAACATTCACCATAACTTTCTGAGTTGGCCTCTTTGTTTAGACTTGAACTAGTTTGGCAGATTCCCTTCGAAGTGACTATTTTCATTGGGCTTTTTTTGTTTGACGGGCCCTAATAATATTAAGAAAATGCATTACTGTGAGAATTTACCTGCAGCCATCCACTGAGGGCACAGGTGTCCAAACATGTTTTCTTTGAAATAAATCCCAGGCATATATGAACTGGAGTCCTAGTAACGATACTTTTAAATTTATATTTATGGTATATATGTATAGATGCACTCATATGCTACATGTACACATGTATATCTATAAAGCTAAGACTCACGGCTGTCTAGATTATAAATATTTTATTCCTCAATACTGATCTGATTCCCAGTGTTGATACATCCTACGTATTCAGTGAACACTTTCTGAATAAATGGATGAATGAATTAGCAATCTTAGTGTGACTCTCACCTCCACATCTGGGGATAAACACAATACTCCACTTCTCCCTCTATCTTTCCTGACTTGTTTGGAAAGTTAAGTGGTAGGCTTAAACATCAAATAGTAAGAGGTAATAGACTCAAACTAGGAAATGGACAAAATTATGAATATTACTCTCTGCAGGAATTAGGAGTCCCAACTACTAATGGGTAGATGTATGAAAACATGAAGCCTGTTAGGTCTCATATATATATAATAGGAGAAATTTGAAAAACTCTAAGGATGTCTCAAAACTAGCAGGTTTAAGTCTTGCAAACCATACTTGTAATATCAGGTTGGTATGCAAGAAAAAGTCATTAAAAACACTTCCTAAGGCAGATATTGAAAAAGCAGGGTCTGACTTGTGCTAATCAAGGGCTCCACGAACTATACAAAAGGTAGTGGGCCAAGGATAGTGACATAGTTAAGAACACACCTCTGTCCTGAAGACATAGTTAATGAGACATTTACTGACCTTTACTCCATATTTAACTTTCCCAGCGTAATGCTTTATGATGAAAGCAGGCTCCATCACAGCTGGAAATTCAATGTAAGAATTCTCTTCATGCTGATGCTTAAATTTGTCTAATAATGTTTGATTTGTGGCCTGTGGAAAGCTGAATGGAAAAAAAGGGAGGGGAGGGACAGCCATTAGTACCATCTTTTAAAATAAATTACAGTTACATTGTCCCCTAACATGGTGAGCAGTTTACAAACTTTTGTCTATACTATCAAATCTGTTTTTCAGATAACAAAGTGAATATAACAAAGGCTATTTTACCATCGAAAGAACAAAAGTTGTGACCTGACCAAACCCACTCTGTGCTACAATATTGCAAAGCCCAAAATAATTTGTTTTCCTATTTCAAATCCAGGCCTGCTGTCACATTCAAAGTATCTTCCTCAAAACATCTCCCTGTCTAGGTATCTAGGAGTTCTTTTCCATTTTAAAATTCTACAGTCATTGTAGAATGGACTATTACAACCTTTAACAATACCAGAAAAAGAGTTCAACTACAATGCCAACATTTATTCAAAACACTCTCAGAGTCTAACCTTAGCCTACTTTCTACCCTCAAAATAAATTTTCCTTCAATGGTGCTTTCAGCATGGTCCTCCCTGACTCAGAAAAAACATGCTTCACCAAAGACCATGACTAATGACTCCAAGCTCCTATGACTAGGTCAATCCAGCCTCTGTAAACATGTGCCATTACAACACATCAGAATTCTCTGCAAGTAGTATGCTCACTTAGCTGTCTCTAAGGGTTTATTTACCTTCTAATATAATAATCTGTAAACACAAATTTAATACTAATTTTTTCACTTTTATTTATTTACTTAAGGATCTTTTCAAATTTCTATAACTTTCTATAAACAAGGCCTCACAATGTTCCAAAAATATTCTTGCAAATGCTGTAGGAATGTACAGGATTACTCCAGACCCCAAGTATGCTGAAGCCTTCCAGTTTCCCTTTTTTAAATGGAGAACAGAAACTGACAAAGGGGGTTAAAAATGAAAATAGCCTTTGCTCCAAGTAGCATTTCTGTGCATATAACAAGTACCTCTGGAGCTTTCAAAATCACCATAGCCTCGACCTCAACTCCTATGGTTCAGAGTTAACTGGTCAGAATGGTTGACCCATAATTATTCTTACTCCCCAGGTAATTCATACTTGGAAGTAAGATGGACAAATCCTAACCTAAATAAATGGTTTCATCTGCTAGTCAGATGCAGATTCTGATCCTATAGTTCTGGGTTGGAAGCCTGAGTCTGTATTTTTAAAAAGCTCCAAGGTGTTGCCAGTGCAACTCTGCAGCTCATGCTTCCAGTACTGCACAACAAACACAGATAGAAAGCTAGTGCTCCTACTTCACTCTGAGACTCTATTTAAACGCTCCCGCCTTCTTAAATGCTACAGTGCCTCCTCCTTCAAGATCTAGTTTAACTAAATGGTGCCCAAGGTCACACAGTAAGTAGCAGATAGAAAATTAATCAAGGCTTCTGAGTCAAGACTCATGCACTAAAGCACCACAAGCACATTATACAAAGCAAAAGTACCACAAATGATCGAAGGGCTTCAAACTTCATGAGAAAATAAAGCTGAAATATAACAAAATTTTTCCATGAACTTTTAGAAGTTCTCCCTCCCCTGTACACCCACATCTCACATTATATTTTCCCTTTAGAACAAAAGCTTTCTTCAGAGGAAAAAAAAAAATCAGTCTAAGTAAGTCTCAAAGTAACTCTTCCTTAATATAATGAATTTCTTTGTTCAATGCTACTTCAGAGCTAAATAGCAAAGCAAAAAATTTTCATTTTTTCATGCAACATCTTCTGGGATTTAAGGGAAAGACAAAGGCGGTCCATTTAAAAAGGGAGACAATAACTGCAGAACTGACTCAAAGTGGAAACTAATGTTATTGTCTATTTAAAGATTTACATGAGGGCTGAGCCCCGGTGGCGTAGTGGTTGTGCACGGGACTGCGGCCCACTGGGATGGAGGTTCAATTCCCGCTCACAGGAGCAAAGACTGGGCCTTCTACTCCCACCACCAGGGCAGTGATGCCTTAAAAAAATAAAAAATAAATAAAAAGATTTACATGAAGGACTGAAAATAGATATTGCAAGGAAGGCTGATAAAGAGGTTACTCAGGGTTCAAATCCAGCGGCAGCTCTCCACGAGCAAGGCTGGGCTTCCTACTCCCACCAGGGCTGTGATGCCACAAAAAAAAAAAGAAGTTACTCAGTCCAGTCAGCTACCTACAACAATACCCTGATAAATTATAGAAAATAATCACTATGATAATTATAGAAAATAATTACTAATAATTATAGAAAATATTACTATAATAATTACTATGATAAATTATAGAAAATAATTACTATAGAAAATAATTACTAAAAACTAAGTTTATTACTTTATGAAGCAGACAGCTAATCAGCTCTAAAGTTCAGAAAGTCCTTCCTTATAAAAAGCCAAAATATGTCATCTTGTAATTTCTGAACATGCAGTTTAGCCCCATAAGCTTTGGCTAGCAACCAAGGGATGACACTCTCCTTTGGGGACAATACTGACATCTAGACTGGCCAGAGAAATTATGTTGAATAAGATGGAAATTTTTCTCAAAGCATTACAGGCCAGTCATGTTCCCCTTGTTTTATTTTATCCCAATTGCTGCCCAAATAACTTTAAAACACGTGAACAGGAAGTAGTGAAATTTATTGCCATCATTTCCTTTTCACATGCAAGAAAACTGAGAATCAAAGTTATTAAAATATTTGCCAAGGGTAGTTAATAGAATTACTGTATATACTCGGGTATGAGCTGAGTTTTTCAGAACATTTTGAATGCAGTTTTTATGAGAAAATTAGGTGCCTTGGCTGATAGTTGGATCAGTTTATATTCAAGTATATATGGCAGGTTATAAACCCTGGACTCCAATGACGCCCCCCCACCAAGATAAATAAACCCTGGACTCTGAAGTCTCAAGTCTAAGTATTATGGGAAATAATAATAAAGTACCTCAAAGGGTTAGCTTAGAAGCCAGAAGTACCTGAGAGGTCTAAATGCCAAGGTTCCCATTTACTATCTTTATTATGAATTTTTTCTTTATATTGTTTCAATATTTTTATTCTTTTTGTTACTATAAGATATATCAAACATGCCACAAAACAAAATGCACACAAACTGTTGAACAGAAAGTCCTCTGACTAGGCAAACCTTTACCCAAAGTACAATAAAAATTCTTAAAATTAACAACAAAGAAACATCAAACAGAAAGAAAAGCTTAACATTCCCCTATTATTCCTATGGTTCTCAAAACAAAGTATCAGAAGCATCTACAAAGTTTTTCCAAGGTAAGCTCTGCCCCAGTTCTAATAGCAGATCTATGAAAACGAAGGCAAGCAAAGTTAAGAATCAGTAATCTTACCATTTTAAATGACCCAGTATACGTCCAAGACATACAATGCAGTATCAGAGTCTTTCAAGCAACTTTAGACAAAAAAA